>KZ308670.1:142891-215163 GCA_000376725.2 Ladona fulva | reverse complement strand
CGAATGGCTTGGAGAAATGTTCTGCCGGGATAGCTCAACGGACAGAGCACCCGACCGGCTAATTGGGAGACCCGGGTTCGATTCCCGGTCCCGTCAGACTTTTTTCAAGTCCATTCTTCCTTGGGATTTTTCTTGGGTGCGCATCATCTTGCGCAAAGTCACCCTTACCCGTTTTCCTAATATTCTTCTTACTTCCCATCTTACCTTCTTTTAAACTAAGAGTGACCACTGATGGCAGAGTAATTACAAGAATGCAGAACATCGGAACCATCAAAAACAACTTGTGTTTTTGATCGTACTGCTGTTCTCCAGTCCTGTAATTACATACTTTTATTGAATCATCAGTTTTTTTCAATTTTTTATTTTGTATTGTGTATTAATGTAATTCGTTATAAACACTACTCCTTTCCAGTCATTTCTTCTTCAGACTGACTAAGATTCAATGTAAGTTTTCTTTACAGTTTTTTTAACAGCGCACCCCATTGAAAAAACACTTCACGTTCAATTATCACAAAGAATAAAATTTGGGCTCTCCAAAACCCCAAACACATAAATAAAATTCAAATAATAATTTTTACTAAAACAGGAAGGCATTAGATAAATATCTCTCTATAAAGTTTTACAATTTATGCTACGAATTTTAATGGCAAAGTTTAATGTTTTTTTTTGGGGGTCATAATCCAATTTTCGAATTCAGACACATATTTTAGACAATATCCTGCACTATAATTAAATCATTAAAACAATAATCCTATACAACATTGATAAGCTAAAAGACTATTAACAACCTACGCTTACCATCTGGTTTCAGCAGCAATGTAATCAGCGACACATTTTAATCGAATTCTCCGCTCACCCTGGACACCATAAACTCCAGGGTTACCTGCACTCCTAACCAAGAACCCCTTTTTGATAGAGCCATGGCGACTTCAGGTTCTGTAAATGTTTGAACACATATTCGAATCATTTGGATTTTCTCAAGAAATGTTAGCATATCATACAAATATCTTGCATGTAGACTTTCCTATAAAATTTGAGAAGAATAATGTATTTTTTAGCCGGATAGATGTTCAGGAAAATGAGAAACGATGGGACGCAATCAGGAAACGACCCATTAGAAGGCCGGGAAAAGGGATATAATGGTTGAGTTACATGAAGTAGAAGATTCACTGTTTCTTCACACCTTGCTACTGAAATCTCCAAACGCAAAATAACCTCGCTGGTTTTACTAAAGAAGTCATCATCTCAAATCTCATTTCTTGCTCAAAGCGGAAATGGGGCATCGTAAATTGTACCTCGTACTTACTGCTATGCAGTAAATCAACTGATTTCTTTTCCAGAGTGACGATTCCCGGAAGTCCGCACCTTCTCCGCCATAGTATTCTGTTCGAGTAATAAAGCACAACGGAGCTGAACCCGAGTAATTGGCGGGGAGATGAAAAGGAATAAGTTTCTCCTCCGAGATCCCAGTCGTCGTCTTCATTTCTCATACTCTTGATGAATTACCTAAGAGACTCCAGGTCGGCCATATTGCGGCAGAGGCTCCCGAATCGCCTTGATAGATGCGCAACCTCCGGAGCGGCGGGAAATGGTGGAACTAATGAGAAATATCGTAAGTAATCCCATCTCTTCCTTACTTTCCTACAAAATTTGCAGATTTAGGATAAATTGAAAAATATATAATCAGATTGTCAACTGAAATTTTGTTCTTCATAAATGATGTCATTAATCTCGATTGTTTACATTTGGTATTAATACTAATACGATATTACTGTCGGCCCCCGGACTGCCAAGCGGGTAGCGCGTTTGCTTTTTTTGCTATGACAAGTTTTATTCCCGGTGGCGAACAGTAAGTGCAAAATCACCTCTGCTGTAGAAAGAATTTTAACACTGCTACTAGATCATATTTGTCCAGGCCGACTTCAGACGACAAGCAAGACAGTCGTTTCAGGGCCTTGCATTCGAACACCCAAACTATGTTTTATATCCTTAGATGACACACTTCTTTGTCAGGATATATTCGAAAGAATGAGATATTTTTTATGCTTAAAAAAAGGCTCGATACTTATCAAATGAGGAATAATTTCCCAAACCAAACATTTCCGAGGAAAGAAAAATAGAGTGCTTCCGATACATTTTTTGAAAGAAAATCGATAACTAAAGATTACTCGTATAGCCTCCAAGGGAAAAACTTAATAACGGAAGAATATCTAGGAGTGACCCTTACTAACAACTTATCATGGAGTGCCCACATCCATAACATATGTGGAAAGGCTTTTAAGAAACTCGGTTTTGTTAAGAGAATAGTCGGAAGAAGCGAAGAAAAAGTCCGCGAGCGTTGTTACTTCGCGTTAGTCAGGCCTCACCTTGAGTATGCATGTAGTATATGGGACCCAGCTGACAAGTGCTGTATTCGAGAAATAGAAAAGGTGCAACGAAAAGCGATACGTTTCGTGAAGAATTGCTATGATAAATCAGTAAGCGTTACTGAGATGCTCAAGAACGCGGGATGGGAATCATTAGAAAAAAGAAGATTAACACTAAGGATAAATTTATTAAATAAGTTCACAGAAACCACGTTCTCGGAAGACGTCGCGGACATAATGCGCCCTCCCTGCTATATAGGCCGCTCCGATACAGCGAGGAAAATAAGAGAAATAGATGCGAAAACGAACCGATTCAAGAATTCGTTTTTTCCGCGAACGATACGCGAAAGTAATTGATTTTGTAAATAGAGTCTTGGTGCATGCACCCCCTGCCACACGCCGAAAGGTGGCTAGCAGAGTATACACATAGACATCACTTTCATCGCTTTCATTCAACATTATCTAATATTTCCGTGTCCTCTTCTTATAAATAATTTTGAGCTATTGATTATGTTGAGCAAAATTAATTATTCTAAAAATAGAATTAACGTTCTATAAATATCTAGCGATACTTCTGCCGATAACCCAGAGAAAAGAAGCATAGACCATTCATTCCAGACTAAGAACGGGCGAGGGCGGACCGTAACCTTCCAACACTTTGTGATTGAATGCCTGACGCTGGTAACTCGGATGATTGCTGTGGAACTTCAACTGTTTCCGTATTCGATTATCCTCACTCACCCCTTAAGAATAGACGAAACAAGTTTCGAACCAGCACTGACTCGTCATCCCTTTTCCAGGGATTAATCTGTGAAGAGACGCCCAACCGTGAGTCGAAAGTAATCTCGAATTCTTGAATTCACTGCTCGGCTTTGACATGCTTTCGGCGTAATTTTTTGAAGTTCTGGATTCAAAGGAGTCTTGGTATGAATAAAAAATTATGTTATTCATAACGAATACATAATCAGTTTCAAACATTGAGACTTTTATGTCAATGCACTTCACCAGAGGTTCGTAAACTAATAACTTCATCCATTCCTTTTGTCGGTCATTTATCTGCAGTCGAGGCCTAATAGGAAATAGTTTTTAAATACTAGCAGAAATGAGTTTGTAGTTTTGGATAGAATAGCGTATTTTGCAGTAATATTTTCATCGCTTATGCAATTGCTTAAGATTTCATGATATAGCAGTGATTTTACCTCGAGATCCACCCGTTTCTCCATTAACTGTTCATTTACACTGTTGAATCTATCCACTCATAGCTGAAAATCTATAATGGAAACACAACCTATTCCGAAACCCGTAACATTCGTACGTTTTTAAAGTGAAGTTTCACACGGTATGAACATTATTTAGATCTGCCTTAACCTGATTGATCTTTGTTCTCGAGAAATGATTGAAATTGAAGTAGTACTTATTTTACTGTGTCATAATTTCAGACGGATGACCAAGAATATACTTCCTCAAAGCTGTCCGCCGTCGCAGCAAAAATTTACTGCTCCGTCGACCCCTTTTATACCCTAAATCATTATAGGCCCTCTAAACATCGTCATCGACCCCAGGGGTCTATAAAGACCACTTTACGAGATCCTACATTACAAGAATATCTCTTTGCGATCCTAACTAACGTCATCAATTTTACTTCGGGTCGTCGCATGATAAAATAGCTACAATTTTTGTCGTTTTCAATCATTTCCGGATGTTATCAGTCATTAAGGAATTCTGTCACTATCATGGATAACGAATGATTTACTGTACCATATGTAAGATGTTCATAAGAAACACTGATTAAGGAATTTCACGCGGAATCACGGTGCTCGAAAACGTTGATAATACTGTTTATGGTTCCGCACATTGTGATTTGTACTAACTTGGATTATACTTGTGATAAGACAGCTTTTCATAGTGAGTCCAGGGCTCCCGATAGCCAAGTACGCAACGCGTTTGCTTAAAGCAGACCCGGGTTCGATTCCATGAGGGAACCCATGTGCGAAATGACCACATCTGTCGAAGTCGTATGAGAACAATTCCTCGCGAGCAATTTTCCGCATTTTTAATACTATTAAGTACTATACAATTATGACCCATAAATGTTCAAGGACTTATTTTAACTTTTCAATTACTAGACCTGTGAAATATTCATACAAATAATTTCCCACAATTAGCAAGATCCCTTTCAAAAATGTATACCTTAACGATAATGAATTCCAGACACGCGACCATACTGAAAGGTTTCCGAGATATTTTGAGTCTATAATTATAAAATCAAAATTCCAAGTGAATTCCAAGGCACATTGAATTGAAATTGTAAATTATAAAATTAGATTGGCTTCAAATTAGTTGCACTCCCGTAGTAAGCAATCAGTGAAGACAAATCGAGCCAAGTGAAACGGGAGTTTTGGACGAAATGGTTGGATGATATGGTAGGACGGCACTGTAGGCGTATGATATGGCGACAGACAATGATATGGAACATGCCTTAATAAGCTTAACCGTGTCGTCGGATCGTTGTCTACTCTAAAGCAGTGTTTCGGTGACGGTGAGACCCGTATTGCTAGAGGGTCGTACAAGCATATTAGGAGGGATTCGACAGGGCAATTTCATGTCACGGTATTAATTTCATTGATTTCGATTTTCTATGATTTTTATCCATTGCAACCATTTCCTCCGAGAGTTTTAGAGCCAGAAAGGTGGGGTACCACTGCCATAGAGTCTGAGTTATTCGCGTTAATCCTGAAAAGTCGAATTTTCAGGGATCATTTATTTAGAACAATGCCAACTCCGAAGCAAGTGTGTCATTAGAGTAAGAACTTTGGGATAGCAGTTGTAACATTGCCGAATATTTATAAACCTCAATCATATATTCGACATTCAAAGCAGCTCAAACGCATAAAAACCGATTCTTTCGATTTTTGAGTAATTATCAATGGCATCATATACTCCTAGCATAATATTTAGTTATTTTAGAAAAAACGCTGATAAGCAATTGAATGTGGGTTCTACCAATTGGTGGTGGGTGGGACATTTAATGTATTTATAACATTGGATGTTTCTCTCTAATTTGTTTCACCTTGCCACCTAGCTTGGAAACGATCTACCTGGACTTCAAATAATAACAATAGTAAACATCAATATAATGGAAGTGTTTAGAGTGCTAATGATTGCGCATCTCCATTAAGTGTAAAGGTATACCAATCTTTATTTTCTATATTCAGTTCTCTCATATGATGTAAAATGCATGAAAAATGTGCATTGATATATAATTAAGCACCATTGAGTTGCTAATTAGAGAGACAATTTTCCATAAAAGCGCAAATGATGACCATCCAAAATGTTAAGTGCTGTGACGAGTTGGCGGTTGTTTGCGGCAAACATTGTAATTTGAGTGGATTGAAGAATTAATAGGGGAATGATGGAAAGTGAAAAACATATTTATTCGTGGGGTACGTAATTGAAACATTTTTATAACATCAAATACTTCCGTGAGTAAACTGATCAAAGGTGACCTTTCTTTCCCCTGAAAGTAAATATATCCCTGGAAAAATAATCATGAATCAACTCGGAAAGAGAGGGACTATTTTTCGAAGAGATTTGTTTGCGTCAACAGATAAATATTGCTGATATTCATATTCGGTAACCGATATTATTTTACTATTCTAAACTTTACATTATTTTTGTAGGAAACAGATTATTTCGTTCGTACGGTAAACTTTCACTTCCTCTCAATCAAAAACGGTTTGCCATTTATGTAAATATGAAAGTGTTTTTACATATTAAATTAAAATTTAACGGTTTCATTGACGCATAAAAATATCTTAATTCCCATCTAAATGATTGTATTACTAAAAATATGCTTGTTTATCGTTAAGAAAAAAATATTCATTGATCCTAATAGCTTCATAAAGTCCAAAATTTAAAAAGAATGAATTTCATTTGCGTAAAATTATTACAGTGACTCCTGCTTTTACAGAGAAAGCGCAACCACAGCTTTTTCAGCTTTAACACTCGATAAAATTAAGGGAAAAGCAATTATATAGATGCAATTCGTACCGTTGGTTCATTTCAAACTGTGGTCGAAGCTCAAAACTTGAGCTTTTCCAACAATTATGGTTTGCTCCTGCCTCATAATGGATATAAAGGGCTCATTTTATAAAATGTCTTATTTTTGCGTATCTCCAGGGTGATAAAAGTCCGATAAAAGACCCAAATTTTGCCCACATGGGCAACATTGCGTTACAATTTGATAAAAGCGCCGCTTTATTGGCAAAATAGAATAGGAAAAAGAAACCTCCCTAGGCTAATTTAGCGGTTGCATGAAATAACTTTACAAGGGCTAACATCCGCGTAGAATAAGCACTACTGATAGAAACAGATATCGGAAATCAATCCTCATTCAACAGAGGAATTCCTTTACAGCGACTACGATTATGGCCATCCCTATTCTTATTGTATTTCGTTGACTTCTGTTCATTTGTTACGGTTCGAAATATATTCTTTTTAATCTAATGAGTTAACGCACAGTATCGATATTTTGTTAGCAAAGGAAATAATAAAGTAATAAATATATCTCTCATTAATAGACATCAATTCCTAAGTAGTAATTTTTACTGAAAGTGAATTCAAATTCAACAGAATTTAAGAATTCTGTTAAATAGAACAAGCCAGTAATCCCTGTAAAATGGAAAAAATTAAAGTAGGTTCTTAATTTTGTTGATAGACACATAGAGTTGTAACATACGTCTGAAGGGTGCATCAAGTAGACTTCTGTCCTAAGAGACTGCACGAGACAGACTAACTGAACAAACACTTGGCCATTTGCTTCTCTAAAATATGTACCTTAATATAGTGCTAAATTTGTATATTGTTATGTGGTTTGACTGTAAAAATACTTATATCCTTAGGAAACAGGAAAGTGAACAAGGTCTATTCATGTATTTTACAATATTTTGTGTGTTCTTTCCTGTGGTACAAAATAATCTTGCATAATCTTGTATTTAATATGGATTACTACTCAATAAAGGTGTCCTCGATTCAACGCAGATGTAAAAGATCGTTACCATAAATGAGCTCTTAAAAGGGTTTCATAGTATAAGGGCTCAATGAGTTGAGGCTATGTTACCTTTTTACTAAAGGTTTATTTTTACGCAGCTACCTAAATATTCAGAAATTTCTCAAGTAATTGTCCAGATAAATACGAGTACATAGGATGTGATTTATATTCTAGAGAAGAAAACATAAAGCTGATTATTTAGTTATTTTAAACACTTGCATATTTTCCATATTTTAGTATTTAAAATGTATGTTTAACGTTGACCATTCGTCGAACCTTACCAAGGTATATTACTTAACAAAATACATATTTTGTAAATGATACTAGTAATTATGGAGCCTTAAATTTAGTTATAATTTAGATTAAGGTGAAATGTATTCGATGGCCATAGAAGAAGTCGGGTATGAGTTCATATTTAGTCTCAGTCATTTCTTTATTTATCGACTTCTCGTTTATCGAATAGGATGCTCATAGTGTTTTCCCGAAGTATGCTTTCCAAATTTCAGCATCCTCTGAGCAGCAAAAGATACATTTTTCATAAAACAGATAATTTTTACAAAGCGACGTAATGGCGGAAATGTAATAACATATTCTGCGGTTTTACATTTAACCATCAATTTTCCAGTAGAATCAGCAAATATAATAATTGCGCATGAGGCATCGTATGGTATTATTAAATGGGGGTGAATTGGTAAATTAAATACCGCGATATATAATGACTATTAAATTTATTGATCGACATAAATGTTTTTCAGAAATAAATGCTAGGATATTCATTGATGAAATATGAGTTTCCGATAAATCATTTTTTTCAATTATTTTAATGTATAAAGTTAAAAGACGCTACAAACGACGAAAAGTTTAAATAGTTAAGGATCAGGTTAGAGGTATGAATAATAATAATAATAATAATAATAACTTAAAAAATCAATTGAAGTAGCCGTTACTTTGTGTAATTCCATCACTGGACTAATGATACACTTTGTATAAAATTCCACAGATTTATTGATGCACACACGACCGTTTTCGACTAGTAGATAGTCAACTTCTAGGAGATTGCTTTTAAGAGCCAAGGTAGTCACATTGAAGATTTCACATGGGAGAGCTCAAGCTTATCACTCTGCTGTATGAATATTTGACAAAAACCCTTGAAAAATCTAGTTTACACCTTCCAGCTTATCGCTTCAGTACTAAAAGATTGAATTCATTCGAATTTGAGCATCTAATCGAATTTATAACGTTTGTTTATCCAGCGGTTTGCTTAGTATAGAATCTCTGATGATTTCCTCTCCGGTATGGTTTCTCGTGAACCCTTTTATCTTCCAATATTTATTTACGATGACTCAAATGGAGAAACTCTTAACACTTTCGTTTTTCTTGGAACTTTCTTTCGGTATGAGCTCCATACATCGGAAAAAGGCCTTTCAGTCATTCTAATACCAATACAAATGTCTCAAGCGGTTTTTTAATTTTAAATGGAAGTAATCATTTTATTTCTTGAGATTTGATCGATGAAAACAAAATTTGCGAGACTGTCAAATTCTTGTTGAATTTCATAAAATGCGTACATTGGAAGATATACGCGAACACTGAAAGGAACACTAACAAGGAACTTTTACAAAAATAGTCCATCATTCTGGACTCGAATCCGTTACCTTGGAGCTCTAGCACACTTACCACTGACTGCTGTTGAACGTTTAGAACATCCACCAGGAAAGTGTAAGTTTCTCAAGTTACGTCACGTCACTTTCGTCTATTTTTTTTCTTACGAGTGCCCTTTTCTGATGAAAACAAGCCTGCGTTTCATTTGTGAATATTGGTAATAATAAATGGCAATAAAACGATTTTATTAATATAAATTTTTCATACAGTTCCCCAAACATTGTATATTAAATTCCACCAGATGTGCCCACACGGACTCTATAGGGCCCTCTTCTCCAGTCAAAAATTTGGAGAGCATGATTCCGACACCCAAGCATTTAAATTACGGCTCTCAATTTTAATAATTGTACAAAAAAGTCCGGTCGTAGGTAAAGGCCGGTAAATCCTATTTTATGTGACATTTATCGCCGCTTCAACCGTAAGCCCTGCCTAATACCTCGTGGGCCTCCTATCCCTTAATCAATTTCCTGGAATCCATGTTGCCAATTTTTCATCCACGCAATCGACATTTCCTGAACACACGCACCAACCCAATTCTTTCCGGTATCGCGATGGGCGACGTCACCTGCGGAGAAACGCCGTCAAGGCACTCAATCTCCATAAACATCCTCGAAATTGATTCCTTTTTGCGAGACTTATTTTTGGTTCACAACACTCTAATCCTACCTCTTCTAAGGATTACGGACAGGATCGTATAGAAAACACGTATTTCTATTTTGTGATCGATCTTTTTTGTAATGTTATTTTTAATTAGAGTGAAAATCGGTTAACACGAAAACGGATAACACAGCATTTCGGTCAGCACAAAATGCGGCTTGGACTGTTCCGTCTCCTTAAACTTCCTATGTAAACCCATTTTTGTAACGCGAAAGGGAGTAACGGGTGACACGAATGCCTTTAAGGGTTCGAAGGAAGGATAATGCGATAACATTATTCAAAAAGCACGAAAAGGTATCTATCGTAGGATTTCAATCAATTTTAATATTTATTCCGAAATTCGAATTACGTTTAAATTTCCTACATACCTTTTAGTATTCTTTTGTAGGCAGCTAAGTTTACATGATTCATTTTTTGGAGTTCACTTATTTAGTAATACAAATTTACTAAATGTAAACTCATGATGCTTTTTAATATGAAAGACAATAAATGTTCCTATCTTCTAAACTCAAAGCGGCGTTAAAAAAGTATTCGGTTAACTCAAAATTCGATTAACACTGAACGTTCAGGTTGGTCTTTTACATGTTTTTAACTGATGTCCACAGTATTAAAGTTTCAAAGTATTTTGGAGGCCTTTCATTCGACAATGTTAGCGATGCAGCAGTATAACATTAGAAGTGAAGTTCGTTACCCTCATAATGATTTTTCCATGCGTTATAAAAATCTCAGAAAGTTCAGATACTTGTCAACATCCATTTAAAAACTTACTAATCACTATTCCATATTTTTATATAAAAAAGTATACTTAATTGTTCGAGTTTTGTGATTGATGAGCTCGGATTAAATAATGGAATTAGTCATACGGGGGATTGATTGTTTGTTAACCACAAGATATCACAACATTTTCGTCTATTTTATCAAAAAAATCACATTTTGAGTCGAAATAAATTTTCCACGACCAAACTAAAATGTTTCATTTAATTTCCCTTATTTTGATGTTTTTCTCGATTTTGTACCCAAGAGGAAAAAGGGAACTTTACATGTATTTCTCTTGGGAAATATTTTCCACTTCTTGGACCAAACCGATGACTAAAAGTTACATGAAAAGTAGCCTATAATCTGTGCGAGAAAGAGATCTAATAATGAGCCAATCTTATTNCTCTGCGGCTTAAAACATATGAAAATTCCTGCAACTATTTTTTTATCAACCATATCTGCCCACTCTGGAAGCAGTAAGAACCGGTCCCGACCCATCCATTAACCTTTTATATGCAATATTGAATTTAATTTGTTATTTGAAACCGTAGTAGAATTTTACGATCAGAAATAAGTGTGATTTCCGTACAATAAGACATGTTTTTATGTATATTATGCCATTTCAATAATGAGTTAAGGAGTAAATCAGAAACATAACTAATCTAAAATAAATGTATTAAAATGATAAGAAATGCATTATGGATAGTTTTCGCTCAAATAGTGCCTAAAAGCTACATTCGAATTTCAACTAAACAAGAACAATTCTAAAAAGTAATATCAACTTTTATATACAAAGATATTAATTACTAAGCTGACGTTGTTGCTATTAGGATAGAATTTCATACCATGCTAATATCTACTTGCATATTAAACATTTTATTTTATTTTTGATTTCCCTTAGCCCTACTAGTAATACTATCTGTATTTTTCATATATTATTCTTATCATACTTTTTTAGCTCAAACTTTTCAACGAGACAAGTACTTATTTTGTCCAGTTGTTCTTGTCAATAATAATTTCTATTTGCTTTCTTTCTATATTGTACTGCTCGATTCCTTAGCAACTGTTCTACTGTAAGGCTTGACTATTGAGACTCTATTTTGCCTGAAATGAACACGCATGTTTGTATGTATTTTCTACCAAAATATATATAAAACTAGCGGATCCCGCGCAAATTTTTGCGCGCATAATATATTTGGTGTCAGGTACAACTTACACTAAAGCTCCCTTACAGATTTGTTATAAGTAGAGATATTAATTGATTAATATCATCACAATCATGTTACATTAATTTTCTTTTCCAAATTTTAACAATCATTTACGAATGATCAATTACTTTTATGCAACGCCATTATATTTCTATGAAAAGTTAAAGGTTATTTCAGATAATAATTGCCATAGGATTATGATCAGTAGTCATTCTGACGATACTTAAAAAAAGATGTCGTAAATAAATTTCGTAATTTGATTAAATGTCGTAATTTAAGAAAAAATCATTATCTTATCTAGATTAATTACCTTTTATAATGGACGTAAGGAATTGCAACGTTTTAATCAAGATACTTCCCGTTTCTCTCCGATGCTGGTATTTCAGGTGATTCTTGAAAAACTTTAGCCATCATTTGAGCATTTTAATATCTCTACGACAACTGAATCTTTTACTCACTATCTATGAAGGTATTTTCCCCCAGAATCTAGCATCACGACTACCCAGCTGAAATTCAGCCCATTTGCCGATAAAAGCTTTGAGACAGTAAACTTTTCAATAACACCACGTGACTTTACAAAAAGAAATCATACGTACGTGCGTATATATATACACACGATCATCTATTCCAGCGCAGGCAGATATATATATGTCCACCGAACGAGTCTCATCTCCCATCATCTGTTTTAGAGGGCCCATTTTTCCCAAATTCCATCCCCATAGCAACATTTCCCGCCGCTGCTCTCATCTTCCCTTGCAAACCGTTTTCGCCTCCCGTAATCGCCCCCTTTCACTACACCTCCGCCACAGCCACGCCCCTCGCCACCTCCTTACTGCTCTCAGCGTTGCCACCTCAAGAAATTTCGCGCAGATTTCTCCAAGGATCTCCCGAACTTCAAGTAGCTAAAAGTATCGGTGAATGCAAATGTTTCATTTAATTCAGTTCTGTCTATGACTGATTCAACTAAATGGCTTCAGTAACATAAGAAAGAGATATCCAGAGGAAGAAAGAACACCAGGATATTGTTTGACAGTTAATATAATAAATAAGACTATGCATTTTCACTTTTAATTAATATTGCAATGTAAACACACGCTAAGAGAACTTTTACTTCTACTCTGAATCTTTTTAATCATCATATTCTTACGGTGAGCTTAGACCAAAATAACCTGTCATCCCTCTAACTTCTGTCATAATTACATGATAATTTTAACCTAACACAATATAAACAACTGAACACTATTACCTATCATCTAAATGATTAATTAGTACAAACAAAACAATAGAAAATGTATCAGTCTAGTTAATTCGCGCAAACTTAGAGACAAACTAGTAGATAACAAAATACAAGGTAGTGGATGCAAGCGAGAAGTTGATAAAAATAAACAGAAAGATTTGAGTTGCGGGGAAAAACTCTACTGAAGGTTTATAGAGATAGAATTATAATACGAGAAAACGCTCACACAATGAGGGGTCGGAAAGGAAAATCAAGAAGCTAAATTTATAGTTATTCAAGAGCCTGTACAGGAAACTCTTGGCTGAATTCGTGTTAGTTCAGAAAAAAGCATTACATTTGCGTTTGATAAGGCATATCGTTATTATAATACGTTGATAATTAAAAGAAGGGCTTCAACTCTGGGACCCTTAATATGGGCTTCCACAAATATTCCAGAAAGGCTCCGAGAGAACTCTGGAATAGATTTAGTTCTAACCAGAAACCATGCAGACGCATAAGGACTACAAATATCCTTTGTCTCAAAAACGACCTCCCCTTTACTTTTCAGAGGCCATCGGAGGAGCCCTTCAGCGCAAGCAAGCGACCCAAATACCATACTGATCCAAACTGGCCCCAACCTACCTGTTCATGCAGACACAGATTCTTCACGCTTTTCGGTACCTCCAGTTCCCAGTTTCTCATATATTTCTTATAGGTGAACATTTACGGCAGCCCATTGCCAAACTCGGGAACATTTCGGGAAATTTCCATGCGTTCACATGATTGCATCACGTCTTGCATCGATGTATCCTCTGAAATTCATATTTCTATTTGGAAACTGTATCGAAAATATTTCTGAGATACCCCAAGCTTTTATTATGACAGAACTTTTGGGGACATTCTATAATCGAACGCATGAGAGCTGAGATGCAGATCTCATTTTCATCGGTGGTTTCCATTAGGAGTCTCTGCGGCTTAAAACATATGAAAATTCCTGCAACTATTTTTTTATCAACCATATCTGCCCACTCTGGAAGCAGTAAGAACCGGTCCCGACCCATCCATTAACCTTTTATATGCAATATTGAATTTAATTTGTTATTTGAAACCGTAGTAGAATTTTACGATCAGAAATAAGTGTGATTTCCGTACAATAAGACATGTTTTTATGTATATTATGCCATTTCAATAATGAGTTAAGGAGTAAATCAGAAACATAACTAATCTAAAATAAATGTATTAAAATGATAAGAAATGCATTATGGATAGTTTTCGCTCAAATAGTGCCTAAAAGCTACATTCGAATTTCAACTAAACAAGAACAATTCTAAAAAGTAATATCAACTTTTATATACAAAGATATTAATTACTAAGCTGACGTTGTTGCTATTAGGATAGAATTTCATACCGATATTATGTAATCACATTTATTTATTTGAGAATTTGTCATTTTCGCAACACTTCTCAACAAGAAATATATTAACTGAGCGGGTGCTTAAGTTCTCTATCTGTAACCAACCCTTCCATTGACTAGATTTTAGTTTACTTAAAAATGTTTATACATTTTTCTTAGCTGATACAACATCCACCTACTGCGCCTGCTTTTCTGCGTTCGATTTTATCGGAGAGTAGAAACTCGTGGGCGATGAATCTTTTTTTATATATGAGACCGGGTGGATATTTTAAATGCGAGATGGCAACCGAAGCTCCGTGACTCTTATTTGATACCCTTAAGGATAGGAGAATCCTTTAGCCATCGTTTTTTCTCCAGTAGAATTTAGGGGACTCAGAATCGACAACTCTTCCTTCAAATTTGGGCTCAGTGTTGATGCAGAAAAGAAACGCCATTGTATATGCCCGGATAAAAAGACAGCATATCTTGATTTGCGATAATCCATTTAATCCGGCGGAATACCAAATGCATTCATTTTCCGCGTCATGTACCAGATAGCGGCGTTTCTGTATCCAACTATCGGAGGTTTTCGAATTAGACTAAACGGTGACCCAATTCCCTATGGGTTAGCGTTTGTCACCGCTGTTCGCGGTGAGCATTTCTTTCGGTCGACTTTGCTGCGTAATCACCTCACGCGGAATTTTTCCTTTTTTCTTTATTTCCTTTCGTGGTTCGTGGGCGTGTTCCGAGAGCGTGGAATAAAGATTTTTAGAAAAGCGCTCCTGAAAACAAAATGGGCATAGACTTCGTTTCTTTCTGCCGCATTGTGTCCGACCTGCAAAATGGCAATCAGGAAATTCGCAAATGCGCATTGAAAAGAGCTCGATGGAGATAACGATAGTGAATGGAAACGGTTGGCTTGGGAAAAATGAGTCTGTATTCTCAATGCTCCGGGTAAAACAAATGAAATGACTAATACAGTCGCACATTGATAATAACTACAATAACCTCTTTTGAAGGAAAGAGGCCTCTCTTCCTCTTTCCTTTGCAATTGTCATCGATAGTTTCCTGCGTTAAATAGCTAATAGCTGGTGCAATAATACTAAACATTAAGAAGAACGCTAAGTAGCTTCTTTGTTATCTACTGTACCAAATATTTACTATAAAATTTCTATTGCATGTTTAGAAAAGGCATTTAATATAACAGAATGGATAAGTATAATTAATGAATTTATAAATGTTATAAGCTGTGTTTTGTACATCTTCTAAAGATCCTAGGTAGCATAAAACAGAAACATTCAGAATGTTTGTAAAGGAAATTTGAAGGAGCTTAAAATTGAGGCAGAAGAGGATTTAGATTTTGAAATGGATAATAAGGGCTTCAAGAGGAAAGTGACAATGAAAGCTCACGCTAAAAAAATAATTCCTTTTCACCTAGTAGAGTATGTAGATCAATTTAAACCAAAAGCTAGCCGAAGAAGGATTTCCAAACTATTGTATGAAACTTGTAGAAATAATCATTAGAGAAGGCGATGGCATTCATATGAAAGACAGCGGTAAATTATATTGAATAAAAAATATTGAAAGAAAATAATATCTTTAAAAATTAAATAATTATATATATTGAAAAACTAAATTATGTTGAAGTCAATAGGATACAATATAGTCAATCGACTGCGTTTTACCTTTTGTGAGTAATCGCAAAATTAGTTTAATATTTTTAATGATTAAACTTCTGTAAATAATGTACTTACTACGAGTCTCTTGCTCCAGGATTGTAAANAATGTCCTAATTTTTCAATGTAATTAACTACGGATATAATATAATTTAAAACATTTTTGACTCCAATTATAAACTGAGAGATGAATTATTTCAAAGTAAAAAGGCCAAAAAAATTCAAATTTAAAAATATTCACTACGGTAAGAATATCACAGTAGTGACAAATTAACGTCATTAATTAAATACTTATATTAATTTCACAATATTTATTAGTAACTTTTTATGGCAGGTTTAAGGTCAGTGTTAAGTGAGATTCTACTTGATTTCCCACCTCACACCCTTTTTAATATATCCTAACTCATTCACTGTCGAAGTTCACCTATATGTTGAACATGAGAGAGTTTGATTTGTTTTGGGTCATTATTCCTGATAACACGTGAAGACGCGGTGCCGCAACGAGTGATGAGAGAAAGTGTTTGAAGAGGAGTTTAGTGGTTACATGGTCTCTCTTAAAAGAAATCGCAGGGGACGCAGTTAAAGTGGTTGCCATTAATTCAAACGCTCAACAGAGGATTTCATCGCCTTCCTCATCCTCTCCAACTCCCATTCTCTCTCATATATATATCCACGTCTCCACTTTCATTACGCTGTGGCATCCTTCATCCAGCCGCTGTATTCTTGCCTCTTTATATTGGAAACTCCATTCCTAATGCAAGTTAATACGTTATAAACAAAACACAGCAATACAAAAAGGAAGGACACTCATGAACATTCGTGCAAATTTTAAAATCATCAGCCATTTTTAACGAAACTTCTAAAGACCTAAATTTAAGGAGTTTATAATTGAGGTATTAAACAGTGTGTTCAAGCACGAAAAGAAATAATATTTCGTAACTTCCACAGCATTTTATTGACTAGTTTCGTCAACGAGTTCCGTCTTTAAGTAGAAAATGTTAACTCTTTAGCTAGCAAAAAGTCAAATATTTAACGAAACTAGTCATTCAAAAACTGCTGTGTGAGTTGAGAAATGTCCTTCCTTTTAAGATGTATGTGTTATTACACGAAGTCATCCTTGACTAGGTTAATATTAATGTCACCAAGAAATAATTACTCAAAAAACATGAAATATCCATATTTTTAATAAGATCGCAAGTGCTACAGTATAAAAAATTGTAGTATTAACTGACTTTATAGAGAAATAAAATATTTATAATTACTAAAAAGCTATCAAGAGTATTTCCAATCTAAAAGTAATATATTCCACTGCCATTCGAAAGTAAACTTGCAAAATAAAGAAGAAAATGCATAAATATTCTGTGCATCATTATTATGAATTAATGATAGTATAACAGCAACATCACTAAATAAATAATACAAAATCAGTTATGCATTGGTAAATAAGAGATTATTTCACGAGCAAAAAGATTTTTACATCTGTTACGATGAAAATTTGGTTCAAAGCCTTATTTCTAAAGCTATTCAAACACCTACTCGTATACTGTACAAAGAATATACATCATTGAGATGAATTAATATTCAAAACGTAAAGCATCATAAAAGGTTTGAACAGAGATGTACCGCTTCTTATTAATTCAACCATATACTACCTCCTCTGTGAAAAATTCATCCTATGGCAAAGTGGCTTTCATCCCATGCTTGATCTTTTTAATAGGAATAGCACCAAGACAACGACAACAAAACTGTCTCGTGTATCTGCCAACACGAGAAACGCACGTACAACTACAAGCCAATTTTTCTTAGGATAAACGAATATATAATGATCTGACGTGACAGAGAGTCGAATCCAAATACTTTACCTTTGCCCTCAGATTTCCTTCACAATTCTCGAACTTTAGAAAGATTTTATTGCGGACGCCATTCACCAGAATAGCCACTACTAGAATACTGCAGCATTTCACTCAGCAAACTTATGCGGTAATTCAACCTCCCACCCCCTAACCATTTTCCTCGCAGAATCTTTAATATCCTTAAATCCTGAAAGCTGTAGCGAGTTAAATGAAGATGTCTTAGGGAAAAAATCTTTTAGAATGTCCTGCGCCAAAGGCACCTCCAGGAAACCACATTTTGGTGTTAAGCCACAACTCCTCATCCCTCGATCTTTCTCATCACTACGTAGGATTTATGGAGATGTATGTGCGCCCATTCTCCGAGAAATATTGCCTCCCGGGGCAAGTCGCTGGGAATCGAGGCGGAGGAATTTCATGTCAACTTCTTTAGTAAATGCTCCTTTCGCACATGCTGGAAGTAGGGAAAGGAGGCTGCGTTGGATTTTTAAAGCAGATCTTTGGATTGTTTTGACTCTCAAAACGAGTTGGATTTCTTGCTCGTCGTGATTGATGGATAGTGAAAGGAAGCGTATTTTCGAAGTATATTTCAACCTTACCCTCAATACGTCACATGTTTATGTAAGAATGTCCCCGATGGTGTTGCATATCGTTATGAAACTACTGATCATATCAGAAACATTAAGAGTTAAAATGAGAGAGAGAAAGTCAGTTATATACATCTACATAAATACCCTGTAAGTCGCTTTTTGGCGTGTGGCAGGGGGTATAAACACCAAGCGTTTGTGTTATCTCTTAAATATATTGTTATTGATATTGGCAAAAACGGTCCCGAGTTTTATACTTGGTGGGGGATATATATCTATGCTCACTCAGTATTGCGATAGATGTGGGTAGCTATCAGTAATTAAGAGGTAGCGATTCGGTCAAATTCAGCCATTAATAGACTGAGTTAGAATCGAAGCCAATCTAACCCACAATTAATGATTTAACTTACAATATAACTTTGGTCGAAACGAAGGATTTATTTTACAGAATGAATTATATTGTTACTAAACGTGCATTTCTACAGAGTATTTTAGCAATTAATCGGTAATATGCCAAGTAAAACAGGCATATCTACATCTGCATTGATACCTTGCTATCCGCTAGTCGGAGTGTGGTAAAGGATAGAATGGTGTGGAAGCTATCATGGTTAATCACAACAATATTTTGCTTATTTCCTTAGAGGTATCAAAGTCTTGGATAAAAAATCTTGAAAAACTTGCGGAAAGCATTGGCAACAGGGTCATGTTGCCCCCCTGGTTTGGTTGAATATATTAGGATCTTTTGAGGCACGGCTACCATCTTACCCTAACCAATGCAATTGGCCACATATTTATTTAGTCATTTTCTGTTTAGTCTGAGCAACATAATGCAGTCATTTTAGTCCCTCACAGACCTAACCTCTATTCAGTATCAGTCGGAATATCTAAAACGATTCAGGTATCGAGTTTCAATCCACAGGATACTGTAACAGAATGGCAAAATCATTTCTCTGAGAAAATCAGACAGAAATTCAATTTTATCGACTATTTCCGAAAAACATTTACGCAGCCTCGTAAATTTACGGAGAAAATCTCGGTCTGTGAAGTACTTACCCTCCGTGCGTAAAAGGGCAGACGGATATTTTCTCTCCTTTCATTCGTACGGAAAGTTGTAGCTCGCGAAGTGTTGTCTGCAACGAAAGGCGAAGGAAAGTCTCTCCTCGAATTTACTGCGAACCGCATCCTCCTAGCGCCCTCTATTTCTTGCGGACATCCGCTCTGACCACACCTACGCCTCTCTCCTTTCCTCTCGTGTTCTACACGGTAACTTCCATGCCACTCTGGCACAAACATCCCCTTTTTACGCAACAAAAAAATGTATCGTGTCCTACTTTCCCAAAGACCGAGAGAATAGTCTTGTGGAATCGCTAATTGTCCCCTGCATTTGTGTCCTCTTGGGCAGTTCGAACGACAGTTTACTCAACTCCGCGAGAGATTATGGCTAACGAAGGACATGAAAGAGAAAAAGTCTGCCGCGGCTGGGAATTGAACCCGGGTCTCCCACTTTCCAGGTGGGTCTTTCCTCTATCACGACAGAACGATCTCTCCCTCAAGAAATTGAAAGGACCCGGGTTCGAGTCCCGAATGCGGCAAACTTTTTTTTTCTCATCTAAATTCAAGCTTGTGAACCATACGTCTCTCATCGCTTATCTAACGAAGGACATTTGACTCGAGGTGTAGCCGAAGGTATATAATGATATGTTACCCTGTTTTCATTCTTCTTCAGCTAAGAATATAGACAACTGCTGTTGCTTATACCGCATTTTATGAACGTTTCTTCAATGACCTTTTACAAATCTAGGCTTACATAACCCCAATTTTGCAAAGATAATCAGAAAACATAGGCTCACCGTTATTCAACATGTTCACTTTGAGGAAAAAGTACGATGATTAAGTGACGGCAAGCAAAGTGCATAACTCTGATATCCTGATTAAAGAAAATGGAGGTACTTTATCCAAAGCTGTAGCTAAAGAGCTTCGAGTTAAAAGAGCTACTAATCATATACTCCGAAAATCGTTCTCTAATTCTTTTGAGGATGATTAGATGAATTTATTTTTTCTTTTGCGTTAAAGACTTCTTCTTTCTTCTTTTTCAAATCTTCCTTTCTCAGTAACTTTCAGCGGGAAATTTCCATAGTATAGTAATCAAGTAAGAAAAACCGCCTTTTTATTGGACAAAGTTAAGCTTTACAAGACCACTCTTGAAATCAACCCTTGTTTAACAAAAACAGCTTCGGCAAGCATTTGAAGACAGAACCTTTGATTCGCTAGACGAACACGATGATCCACATGTATTTAGGGACTTCTATTTAGTGATTTAATGAATTTATAATATACATATAGAACGATGCAGGATTTTGTGACATCTAGGGAGGTGCTCTACTTTAAAAATAAATGTTCTTGATATGTTTTCAGGAATATTAATACATTCTTCTTTCAACTCGGTTTATGAGTTTGCTTGCCCTACTTGAGATCATTTTTCAGCTATCAAATTTCTAGGTATTACCAACTTGTTTCACTGAACTTTCTAAATAGTTTCCCGAATCATCAACAATCATTGAGAGCGTATAAAAAGATGTGCATGTTTGCTTAATCATACTAAGGGAATACCTTATAAAGTTATTTAATCTGTAATGAAAATATGAGGTAATTATTTACTGAAATTTCCTTACATGCAGCGACAATGAGGTCCAAACAATGAATGGATTACACTGCAGAGATTCTCAGATTTTCCTTTAAAACACCTCTATTTTCACACAAGATTCGCGGATCATTTTCAAGAGTATATTGCAACATTCATATCAAGTTCAGATTCATTAAGAAAAGACACAAGGAATGGAATAATTAGGCTATGATTATTGTTGACAATTACAGTTCGAATGTGATTAATAATAAAAGAGCACATTGTTTGAAAAATATAAAGTGCATTAGTTATCGAATACTATACAGTGCATTAAGTGCTCACTCGTGGTAAAGTGCGCTACATTTAGAGATATTGTTTGAATATGATACGTAAATGTGTTGAAAATCATGTCATCTATTTCCCCATAATGCTGTTCCATGGAATCGAATCTTTTCCTTCGCAAGATTTTACCGATAGGTGGTTTTCATCTGAATATTACTCGAATAAATTACCCCGCCAAAGTGAAAAGCCGTCCCTGTCACACGGCATTTTATGCAGACTTCAGAGATATCGGGAGAGGATCCCCAATGCCTCTTTGCCAGAACCGTATCCCCGTTACGAAACCCTTTTATGCCTTTGCTGTGATGGTACGCTTGTCGCTTTTGATGACAGCTAGTCTCGCCAATACTCCTTAGCTGTGCCAGACACATTTCTCAATTTCGGTGACTCTAAAACGTTCACGCATTTTCCGGTGCCCTACTTTCTGGTGATCTTGCCTCCATATTTCATATTCAAGTCAATTCACGGTTAAAATTAACTTCAACTGATTTCTTTGAATCAATTTACTTACATCTCATATGATATTGCTGAAGTGCACAATTGATATGCTTCAGATTCATTGGTATTAAATCGAAGTGAGTTGATTGATAAAATTTTCGGTCTAAGGGAAAGAAGCAAATCTTTTTGAATTCCAATGAGAGTAGCCAATTCGGGACATGTAGAACGCTCAACATTACATAAATCTATTCAAAAGTAAACCGTATGATGGGTATTTGGAAATGCTGCTATTTTTGCAACACTATTAAAGTCATTTCAACGAGATATTTCGGGTAATTAAATAAATGACGTCTCTATTTTGGGTGAAATTGAGACTATAAATTCTCTTTTTCCGTATAACCCCTTGTCTATGTAACTTTGATCTAATTAATGTAACAATAATCAAATAGGTCGAGGCATCGAACTATGCTTTTGCCTCTCTGATTTGGTACTTCTATTAAGTCAATTCTATTTCTTTTCGGAGAATAAATCCCTAATATACCGCTAATAATCAAAAGAAAGATGTAACGGATTGTGGCATTCTACATCTGGAACATCTCCTACTGTGAAAATGAAGTAGGAAATATTGTTTTGGAATCTACCAAAGGTAAAATATCGAAATATATTGTATAGATTACCGTATTAAGAATAAGGATATTGACAAAAGTGATCTCTTATTATAATTTTTAGGTGAATTCGGACCATTTAATAAATTGAATGTTGAATAAATTATGGTTTTAACTGATCCCAAAGTAGAAAATATTCTCGATATATATATAAATTGTTTTAATAGAATTCACGAAGTTCATACATCAAAATGAAATTTCTATTTAGTTGTTTACAAACTAGTTTTTTAGTGTGTCATGAAAATAGAGTTGTCTTACAAGCGTACCGAGGAAGATGAAAAGAATGGAAATTCCTTATCTGTATAAATAAAGTATAACAGTGTAAAACAGGAATGTCCTTTGCTTAAGACCTTAAGTAAAACCAAACTATTTCTATTACAAATCCATTATTGATCTAATTTACAACTATTATTATTTATGTAAACGTATTTCGTGTATTGAAATGGAGTGCTTGTTTTTTTTTGCAGAGTAAAATCTTGAGCTTTGGGGATAAAATAGCTAGCTAAAAGCTGGAAGACTCAATTAAGAGTTCCATTTAAAACTTTTAACAAAAAAAAACGTCCGGACTTATAAAAAATCAACAAAGAGATCAATAATTTTCTATCAGAATTCACTACCGACAATTTTACCTGTTTAGTATACGGCAACACGCTGCAGGAGCTGCATCGAAGTGAGACAGAGTTATATATCCTCCTTTGTTATATTAAGAAGTATAATATTCGAGTGTGGAGGAATCAATTTATTTTGTTTACCCTTTATACAATCTTAATTACCTTAAATTAGTGTAACTAATATGATCCTCTGTCATCCACAAACATCTTTGACAAAGGCAATTAACCTGTTATGCCTTAGAATTATATTCTCTTCAATATGATCTTGTTAAACTAAAACTTATGATGTGATTGCCCCTGTTGAAAAAATTTCTTTTTCTTACCTGATGTTGAATAGAAATGTTAATATCGAAGAACTAGGATGAATACTGTTATGACCTGTCTGTTTTACCAAGAAAACATACCGTGAGATTAATCTCTGCTTGTAATATATTATGGTACATACATATATTTTTTATGTTTAGAGTAAAATAATGAATTCATACCTGTACGTTTTGGATTCCGTGGGACTTATCTTTGAGTAAATAATAGATTAACACCAGAGTGAAGCGGAATATTCGCAAGGAATTAATGAAACGTGAAAACTAGTTGCCTGGGTATAAATCGATATGGATATTTTGAGAACTTGGAAAGGAAAGACATTGGGAAATATCCTTGAAAATTATCGCTTTGTTTCCCATTGTTTCTATCCCTCTTTAAAGTAATTGAATGCATTTCAAGGACCCATTCATTCCAATACGTCTGTAATTCCCTTGTACCTGTTTTTTTAATCTCAAACTTGAGTTTTTTTTCAAATGGCGGAGAGATATGCTAGATTATAAATATTTAAAGGGGAAATATGAGGGCTAAGAAGTCATTCCTGTATGATGCATTTATAGCGTGAATTTCAACCCAGAATGTTAGACAACGATGGATGTAATAATAGTTTATTAGAATATGAATTCTTATTGACTTTAATTCGATTAATCTTGATTATTAAAAATATGATTTTAGCAGAGAAACTATAGTTTGCTTTTAACAAAACTAGTTCAGATAGCTATAAATTTGCGAATGGTCACCGAGCTGTAGTACATTTTTAGGAATCAAAGTTCATGGTTACACTATTATCCCACAAAAATTACTTATGCCGTTTTTCTAACGTTGCATTTGTTTTTGAATTTCGCTACAAAGAGTTTTTATGAGAAAGATATTCGAGAGTCAGCTCTTAACGGGAGTGATGGTTAAGCTAGAAACTATAGTGGCATATGGTTGTATAAACTGCATGCTCTTGATTGGCACATAGTATCATTTTGCGTAGTAATCCAGTCAAATTAGATTATCACTAAGTATTGCTTTCAAAGGCCTGATGACGATAGTGGAGTCATCATCGAAATTTTGGTAGAAGCATACCATATTTAGCCTGGAGAACACACCGAGAAGATTTCGCACATTGGGTACGCCATAGATACAAAAGATCATAAAATAAATAGATATGCACTCATAAAAATTATTCACATTAAATTTTAATATACGTCTTCTGTTCACTGAGTACTCTGGATCTCCGCAATGCAGATTTTCCGATCGGATACCATTACGTAAAACTACTAATGAATGAAATGGCAGGCCTCAAGACTTGTAATGAGAGTAACTCAGTGGTGCAAACATTAAAAATTATCAGAATATAGATAGGGATCTTTTTATTTCCTGTGGTGTAGCAAGTTTAAATAAATTAGTTTGATTATAAATAAGCAAAAAATGAAAGCGGAATCAATGCTCCTAAAAGAAATCTTAAAAGCATATCTGCCAAAGTAAAGTGTTTTGGATTTCACTATCAAATTCACAGTAATGGTTTGCATATATTACCTCATTCATGGCAATTGTTGTGGTAAAGATTAATTGGTAAGGGTTAATTAGTGCTATACTTCTTTCATAGAAACGCTTACATTGATAAAATTTGTCCCATCTGATTTTCCCCGTCGTAATTTCTGAATAAAATCCAAGCAGAGCATGAATTGAAGGGTTCTCCTTGGTTTGAAGCTCAGCAAACACGGGGTCGAGGAATATGCATAAGATGTGGGCGGGTTCAAAGGATTGTATCGGGGAACACTAGATAAAGTACAACTGCTACGCTGGTGCCATCTACGGCAGTGGCCGGGTACTGTGCGTCCAATATTGGATTTCGCTCGAGCATTCCAGGACCTGATGCTCAAAACTCGTTATATGAAACTGCAGGTCCAAGGGGAAAAATACAACAGACACGTGCTTATCTAAATATCGGTATTTCCCTAACACATTCCGTCATTCGTAAACTCATCTCCCAACGCCCCCAATCGAATGAGGGCAATATTCATTCCGCACGTGAATTGTAGTCACCATTTGGAACGTGAAAAGGAAAGTCAATGGCTAATATACGGATTTTAATGCGGCCATAATTTTCATTTATATTTCTGGCGAACCTGTTTCGTAGATAAATAGGCGACGAACGGTTATCCATGGACGGCTTATTTGCGACACCCAAACGAATTAAAGAGAAATCTTTCGAATAAAATATTTGCTGCTAGACGATGTAATGGGAGTAGTTTTCAAGCTGATAGTCAATATCGGTTCTGAGCTAGCTTTCTCAACCCATTTTGTCGCTTTGCGAATACAGTAAAGAGATAGGTTATAAACCACAGAATAATTTATGAATGAATGTTCGGCGAATCATTAATTTTATTATGAAACTTTCATTAATTTTTAACAATCAAAGCTTCCTTCAAAGAGGAAGCAGTTCAAAATCGGGCAATGTTTCTGTTATGGTGTCGAAATCCTCTCGATAATTTTTTAATACATTATCGTTCTTTCTTCGACTTGTTCTTAGCAAATCTCATTTTTACATATGCGACGTGACACTGTAAAAATACTCAATTTTCGATTTACGTTTACTATTACCAACATTAGAATTTGTGTCTGCCTTGAAGGCTTAAGATATTAGGCATTATTTTCTAGTATAATGCTTAGACATTATTTTCTAGCTGATGATGGAGCACAAAAATATTCTAGAAGTACTTGAACAACTATAAGTATTTTGCTATATATTAAAGCTTCAAGTTGCATAACCTCGCTCTAACTTTGCCTTCCAGCACTAGATGCTGTGAAAATTTAATGGAGGCGTGTGATTCTTCGATAGCTGCATTATCAACTTGCCACGACAAATATTTGAGAAAATTTCTGTGAGGATTTCTTCTCCTATTGTTATATCACAATTAAAGCAACTGCAATACTACAATCAAACCCGGAAGACTTCATTCGCCATCGGATATCGAGTGCATTGCTAGAAACTACACAGTCTCGGGATCTGATGACATGATCAAACAACAGCATCGTGCCGTTTAAAACTAAGGCGACACTCGCCTGAGTTTTAAAGTTTTAAAGTCAACTCAAACATATTTCCCTTTCGGAATTAAAATATCTAGCGGCAGCGAGAGATTTAAATCTGGTATTTTTCAACCAGAACTAGAAAAAAACGTTTAGATTGATTTGAAGAAATTGAATTGAAAAAATACCTTTAAATTTGAACTTGATTTGAAACTGAGGATTTGAAATGATAGATTGAGTGCATTTTTTTACCATGGCCTGGATCCCTGATTTAGAGCTCGACTATAGGTTGGAGGCCGAATTTGCTACCCCTATCACCGTACAAATCCCCAATTATCTATTTGTACTGAAAGGAGTACACATTATCCCACGCTAATTTGCGAATTCAGCCACCCTAGGATAGATCTATTCAGCAACAACGAGAGTCCTTTGTTTCACCAATTAATGACGTGAATATGAATTTTACGAGTATTTTGAGTGTATCGCTCGAGGGGAACTCTGTTTACTTCACGTATGATATTGTAAACCGCATAAAGATGAGATTAATCCTCTAACTATTACTTCCTATCTGTTAAATTATTGTTAGTAATGAGATTACATTGAGAAACTACAAACAATCTTAACATTCTGTTCTTTTCAATGCGCTGGCGTCATAATGGATTTGAACAGGATAAGTGGCTTGTAATTTAAATACATATTTGACATAGTGTAGTGGGAAAAAATACACAGTCCCTCAGCTTTCCATTGTATATGAAACCTACACTACTGAAAAACTACACGCTTTGACGACTACCAGAATTTCGGGAACAATTTCGATCAGCTTGACATCAACGAAAGAGATTCATTGAGTAACCGTCCGTCCGTCTGTCCGTCCCCCTACTTATCTCAGAAACGGCTTGATTTAGAGATCTGAAACAAACTGCATTGTGTTTCTAGGATGCTAAAACCCTCAGGAAAACTATCTTCATCTCCGTAAAGGCCCGGGTTCGAACCCAGGAGCACAAAATACGTTTCCATAGGAGATGTACGTAAATTACGTTTTCATGAGTTGCAGAGGTCGTTTCTTTTACAAAATTAAATTAGAAACAATGGTCCTACGAAATTGAGACAAGTGTCACAAGAGAGGAAAATAATCGTAGAAAATAAATTTTGTCGTGAATCAATCATATAAATTCGAAATTGCGAGAACCTTCGTAAAATAGACGTAAAAATTTTCTGAAGTTAACAACCCATCCCTTTGACGACCAAGGCAATTGTTGTACATTGATTTTATGAGATATCCCATATAAATGCACAGAATAATCAGTTTTGACGACTAAGGCCATTATTGAATGTTGGTTTCATGAATTACTCCATATAAGTGCACGGGGATAATCAGTTCTTATGATTTTTATAAGAAATTTACGTAAAGTAGGCTTTCATGACTTGAAAACAGTAGAATAAATGTCATAAATAATTTATATGATAAGAAATACATTGAGTTATTATGATCTTACGGAAGATTTTTTTTGTGCTTAGGAAGACTAGATATATACGATAATAGATATATTTTAAACTAAATTAAGTCCCGTCATGCTTGACAGGGGCGTTTACTAGTACGTAATAAGAAATGAAATAGAATGTCCATTGGATGATAAGTAGTAAATTAATATAAGATGATACAGGATGAAATATGTATGCAGAATTGTATGACGATCAATTACTAGATTAGATTATTCGATTATATATTTACAGAATTTAGCTGTAGTTTCCGGTAAGATCTAGACCACCGGAATTTTTCACTGTGATAGAATCACAGATTTCTGCATCAACATAATATATTTTAACATGTACTGTTTTTCTCAAGAAATCAACATCATCATTTGGAAAACGTTGCGGATATTCTGCGTCGTACCTGTTACATGGGCTGATCTGATAGTGCGAGAAAAATCAGGGATTTGGATTCTAGAACTTGTCGCTTCAAGGATTCATTTTTCCGCGAACGATCCGTCGCAGAAAGCGATTTGTAAAATTGGCTTCTGGGACATGCACCTACAGTCAACGCCGAAAGTCGGCTCGTAGGGACATGGATGTGACAGGTCCATAAGTGTTTGCATGGTATCAATTTTCGACGCACATATTTAGAATTCCGGAATAAAATGTATTAGATTGCGGGAATTTCAGTACTATTTTAGAATGGATAACATTCAGGAATGATTATTGGAACTTCTGCCTATTTCAAATGATTTTTGACCGAAATTAACTTTATAAACACACTAACCGTCAAAGACAGATCATTATTATCCTTGTAGAAAAGCTACATGTTATGTCTTTTATTTACATATACATTAGTACCCCGAAATCCGCCATAATGCGTATGGCAGGAAGGTGAAAACAGCGAGCCAGTTAATGTGCTACCTGATTCGTATTTTTAATATCATTATTATTGGTATTCTTAATATCACCAGTAATAGCTATCCGTTCTTGCAACAATCTCTCAATAGACAGTCTCTTATTAGACCGTTCTTTCTGATTTTGTTTGATACTTAAAGACAAGGATAATACTAATAACTTCTTTAATAGAAAAAGGAAGACCACAATTACATCCATTTTAATAATTAGTATTTACAAACACTAACAACCATTCTCTTACTGGAAAATTTCAGATAAGCCGAGACTCGGACACAGAAACTTGGGATTGGAGCGCCAGCACGCAAACCATTCGGCCTTCGCAGCCGGTAGGTTACCAATTTATACTCGAAGCACCATTCCTACTGTCAGAAAGTCCCTCTTTTTTTCGGGAACACGATTATGTGACAAAGCCGAAATCGACCGGGCGATGAGTGAGTCAAAATTCTCGAATATCAGGAAGTGGTCGGTGAAACGAATCCACAAAATGTCATGCACTCCTTTTGATAGAATATGATGACAATGCAAAGGTGCTGAAGAGATGAGAGTCGAGAGGCAGATTAAATATGGACAGCGCGCAGCAGTTCATGCGTTCGAAGGGCTCTCGAGAGCGTGGGTGGCGAGATCCTTTTCAAGGATTTCGAAATATGCCAAGAATTTGGTGCGTAAGAAGATCTCTATTTGTGTTCCCAAAGTTTCCCCTTCATTTCATGTTACGGATTTAGGGATGTTTTTGTTTCCAGAGAAAGTATCTGCCTCAATGAGAGTGGAGATAGAAATTACTGGGTTCTTTCGAATGTAAAACCCTTTATGGGAAATATTTACGTAAGGAAAAGAATGATAAGTAAGTAAATAATGAGGCGACTCGGTGAGATGAGAATTGAGTGGATTATGTTTCCTTCCTCTATGTGCCAGAATGGTATTGGAGAAAATGTCAACGTAAATGCAAGTTAATGTGATTGATACTTTCACATAATTCAACAAGTAATGAGAAAACTGAGAGCCACGAATCAGTCATACCTCATTATCTTATATACATATAAAGTAGAATGTTCCGATGTGTTAGTGTACACCTAAACCTCGAGAACCAGATATGTCGCAGAACTTTCAAAATTTGAAGATTGTTAAATGTCCTCCCCGGACAGTTAATAGACTACCTACTTTTCACTAACATTTCCCGGTTCGACTACAGACGTTTTAAAATGTTACCATAAGAAATTCATGTAAAACTTACTCGTATCGCTTGCAGGGTTTATTTCATTTGCAAAATTTAACTAGCAAAAATAGCCGTACGAAATCGAGACAAGCACCAAAATAAATTTCGATCCGAAATTGCGAAAACTTTAATAAAATAAGCAAACACGTTGTGAAATTATTTGGTTGTGACCAACCGGCCAGGATCAGCCGGATCGGCTGACGGCCAAGCCAATTGCTCAATCTGAACTCATATTTTTTGGTTAGCTTATATCGCTTGCAGGGTTACTTTCTTTTGTAAAACTAAATAAGAAAGTAAAGCCACATGCAATGATGGAAAGCGGCAGGAATAGGGAAGTTGAATAGAGATTCCTATTTGGTCGTCGAATATTGTTTCCTCTTCAGAATTCAGAGGATTTTGATAAAATAAACAAAACCTTTCTGAAATGTTGAGATTTTAAACAAACCGCACCCCTAACATTTAATTCCATTGTTGCTTCCGAGTTTGTTCATTTTTCTCTAAGAATACATTGGTAATTGAGGGCCATATAAAATACATGAAAAGAATTAGTGATAGAATATGAGAAGAGAAAGACATTTTATGACATTTTAGCATTTGCAGTTGCGAATGATTTGCATTAACGAATCGCTGGGACACGTACGACCATTTATGAGTGTTTCATTCGTGCATTAATAGGCTCATTTTTAAACGAGATTACAAAGTTATGGATCTTCTAAATGTTCTTTTCGTTGAGTAAATCTACGTATCTATCCTGCTAGCGGTGTTATGATGAATGGCAGGGGACACATTAACTTGGCTCGGCAATACAGGGGATATAATAATGACTCGGCTTCCATAATCGATTACTGCCACGTACCAAAATTAGATTGCGGGGTAAATAATTTGGAAATTTCATGTGTCATATATTAAATTGGCTATGTTTTTTTTTTGTGAGAGTCGAGTGAGTTGCATATAGTGTGGTACTTATAAATTCTTGCTTTTCATTGTTTTAACGGGCATTTCAGCTATATTATGCATAAGTTTGAATAAAAGTTTGCGTAAAAGTTGAAAGTTGTCCTAAAACTAAAGACAAATTTACGCGTTTTTATAAACTAACGACACAGATTTCTCTTCATAATATGATCTACTGGTATCAGGTTCGATCCCAGACGAGTCAATGCGTTTCCATAAGATATACATGTTGACATAATTTTAACTAATTGCAAACTCTATATCTATCGCAAAATTCAAAAAGAATCATCGTACGGTCTTAAAACTTTTTTCATAACAAGGAAATTTTATAGATTCATGTTCATATCGTCAATTATAAATTTCGCCTCCAAATTATGAGAACTCTGTTGAGGTATTGTGTTCTTCAATAAAAAGTCTCGTATTCGATAACTTATCCTACTGAACTAATTTAAGATGAGAGATGTTGGTTTCCCTATTGTACAGTTAGGACCACTGTAGTATATTAAATCCTATCTATATATTTTCTCCGTTGAGAATCAACGATCACATCGGCCAGTCTTTCATATAGTTACATCCATGAACGAAAGAGAGACAGAAGGAACCAAAATATGCATTTTCATGTATTTTGTACTAAAACGCAAAAAGAAAAATGTTCTATTCTTCCCATATGGTAGTAGAGTACCAAAAAGAGAGGTGATGTTTCATAAATACAGATTTAAAATTCCATGGTTTATAGCGAGATAAAGAATTCCGGAATTAAAAAAAAAAGATTAAATTTTGCATATGGCTTGAAGCTAAAAGGGTAGAGTTGCATCATTACATCTCAAATGTGAATTTTAAGCTAAAAATACCAAATACCCGGGGCTAGTGAATGCGCATCCTAGGAAAGGAAAGAAAAAAGTTTGAGGTAAGTCATACGTTGGAAAGTTTTAAAAATCCGTCATCAGGGCGTATTGTGAAAGAGGTTTGTGATCCCAGGGTAACTTTATAGATTAGAATGATGCATCACTGTATAAACTCCATAATTCCGAGGGAAACCTGCAATATTTTTCGTTAGCAAGCCTGCTGATATACCTCCAATGGAGCTAACTTAATGCTGTTTTGCCCACAGTACTACATAAGGTACGTGGTGTTCATTGGTAGATGTACATCTATAAAATATAATATTCTCTTCTCCCTAGCTCAAGCTTTTAGAGCACTGTTTCCATTAAAAGGAATAAATAATCTTCCAAATACGTGGATAGTCATATATGATCTCGATGGTTGATCTTTTGTCATAGAAACAATCACTTTCACTCCCTAATTCCACTTCAATGTGATTCTTTCAATGCATTCGTTAATGAAGTTTGTAAAGAGGAGGAAATGTTCATTCAAACAAAATATACATCATCCACTTTCCATTAAAATCGTCGGTTTTGTTTTAAAAGCTGCTCCTTTGAGAGCATCGTTGGACGATCACCAAAGTAATGGCAAATCAGATATTTTGCGTATGCAAATACTTAAAAATAAACACCATTCGGTCCAACAGAAAGTACGAGCTTGAATTTCAAACATACAAGCCGATCAGCCCGCAGCCATAATTAATGGAATAGCATTGATGCCGGATTACCAGTGCCAGCTTTCCTTATATTCGAGTAATCAAGTTCTCCGTTATTGAAATGTCAAATAGAGCGTACAACTTTTTAATTAATAAACATTTATGCATAGAATTTGAGCGTCATTTTTCAGTGTTTCTGAATAGAATTCATGGAAATGACTTTCCTTTGTAGATTGTTTATGGAGTACCCAGAGAGCAGATACGTATAATATTCTGACGATCAACACGTTTTGGCATCCATGACACCTTAAACAGCTGGAATCGGGAAACGAACCCGAATCTCTCGATCGAGCTTGTCTTATCGTGCTTATTTACTCTAAATCTATCTCTGAGATATAATAAATTCACGCGTTCAATTGATGCGTCACCAGGCCGCAGTTGCGAAGTAGGTTGCGTGCAAGCGCTCAAAACCCAAGGTCTCGGATTCGAGTACCGGCTAAGCAGATTTCTGGTTAGGGAATGGTTGTGAGTTTGCTCTTAAATAACTAATATGATTGAAGTAGATTTTATTCGGGTTATTCTTTTTCCAATGGAGAATTTATAATCGTTATTTAACGTTTGCTTGTAAACCATCTTAAATGAAACACTTCGTAACTTCTACAATATATTTTCCGTTCGACCGGTTTTGTCAACGTGTTGACATCTTCAGGTGAAGAGTACAGAAATTTTGGACATATATATGAGAAAGGAGTGGAAAGGGGAGGGGTGAGGAGGATGGAGAAGGGTGGGGGTTAAGCAGGGAACAAAATAGCAGGTAGGGAAAAAAGTGGGGAGGGGTTAGGGAACAGATATTCATTTGTAAGCTATTTCTGGTGGTTGCTGACAATCTCGATGATTTCAAGAGGGTCCCCTTTCCCCTCTCCTCTCATATATAAGTCCAAAATGTCTGTACTCTTCACCTGAAGATGTTAACACGTTGACAAAACAGATCGAACGGAAAATATATTGTGGAAGTTACGAAGTATTTCATTTAAGATGGTTTCTACTACATTCCACCAAGTGAGGACTGAACATATTAATTTTATTTTGGTTGTAATTTCATCATAACTATATTTTTTTAGAGATACCTACCTTATATGTTGGGTTTATTTACCTCATTGTATACTCTAACCGATGGTTATTTTGACATTTTATCGGCAAGAAAGATAAATCTGAAAGATTAAGTTGACTTCGATGAGATTCTCGTGTTCGCCTTTAATTGAATCAGATTTTTTTAACCTATTAGGAGGTGAGGTGTAAGAGACCCACATGGGCCTAACCTCACCAATACAGGTTCTGTCTATATATCTATTAGCTTCACCATCTACATATCCCGTCTTAATGATTATCTATGTGAATATTCGTCACAATTCCTCATTACAAAACTATAAAACACATTTCAATAACGTGTGATAGAATGTAAGTGAAAATATTGCCTTCGTATTTGGGATATTCCTAACTACGAAGGTAGGGTTATTTCCCTTTTCGAGGTAAACTGAACGTGAACAAAATGTTCAAATTATATCCCTATATTCCTATTAAACTAAGTTCATCATCGGTAATTCTCATTGAGTGTGAGGATAATTTAAACAGTTGGATCGTCAAAAGCAAATCAAATTGGTTTTGGAACAATAGCACATTGACGAGAATGCAGTTATTTTGAGTTGAGAAAATCTTTAGTATTCCACGTGATCTAATGACGATGAATTACCCGATAAATTTTCTCTTCCTTATTCTCCGAATTCCTGGTAATCATCTGAAAGGCAATATAGATAGCATTATGCAAAAATTTTTTCTGATTACAGCTATTCAATGATACGCAAAAGTTAAGAATGATAAGATCATTTTTTCAGAAATAAAAAATCCCGTACATTGCAAGACATTACAATGCAGAATCAGAACCGAAAGAAAAGGATTTTTAACATCCTTAACAGACAAAAGAGACTGTATGATGTTTTTATGTACGATTTAGCACGATATTTCAAGGTATTGTGGCCAATATAAAGGAAAGTAGTAGAATTAATGGAAGCAGGAATGTCTCAAGAGACCGGGACTCGAACCCTAATATTCCACTTCTCGATTGGCTATTCTGAATCTATTTTTTTAACTGAGATACGTAAATATATAAAAACAACAGTTCATCGGCTAATTAAATCATCAACCTCAGTTCAATAAAAATTCCTATCCGAAAGCTTAGAAATACTTATTTCGATATCTATGGAATGGGAGTGAGACGTCATAGTATGAGGAGTGAAGTAATTTGTATTAATTTTCAGAGACAGAATGTTATCAGTGAAACCACTTCAGTACAACACCATGATCCTAGGAGTAACTCTTAATATACCATTCAATGAGGATTGTCCAACATGGCGCACACCAATTAGCATCACTAATGAGTCGCAGCTTTCATATTATCACAGCTATGATCAAGATGAGACAATTGAAAATAATACATGTACATTCCTCTGTTCTGTACCAATAGAAAATGAAAATTTTCATATCTGAGGCTTCAAAAATAGCCATCGCTAAGTTCGCACTACGGGCATGAAAAAAGTCCGTCGGCTACTGGACTGGACTCGAACCCCGGATCCTCTATTTTAGGGGTACATGCTTTAAAAATTAAGCTTAATCAAAAACTGCAAGGTTGAATGTTCTGGCCATATAGCTTAAGTGATTAGTTAAGCAAGTACGGCATCCAGCCTGAGCATTCTGATATCGATAACTTAACCATAAGCTATCCAGCTAGAACAATAATTAATCAAGACATGCCGTTTTATTTTTAAAATACGCCCGGAAAGTGGATGGTCTGGGTTGCAGTCCTCATTCAGTCTATTTCCATATCTGTTTCTCATAGAGGAATTTTGTTAGACGCATGACTATATTGTGCAAATTTACTTTTCAACCGAGGCCTCACTTAGGTTTTTAAATCCACATCTAAATATTTCCAATTTTGTCCTAATTCAACTTAAGTTAACTTTTATTAGCTATTTTTTAACTCTTTGATATTATTATTAATCTAAATTTTTTTTATAATATTGACGATGGGTTAAATGGAAGAGGAGACTTTAAAGTCTCAATTTCGCCCAAAATAAAGACGTTATTATTATTATTATTAACTAGAAGCTGTCGATTAGATACAATCATTTAATAGGAGTTTAATAAAGGGTTCAAATTGCGGAAGTTATACATGAAAAATGGCTACTGCAGATGGATGGGAGTAAAGAATTAGCAGGCACGATAGTGAAAAAATATCGGTTCAAAGCGAAATTCAGATCACAAGAAGTCATTCACTTGGTCCATAGGAGGCCGGTTTTGAAATAAAAAGGATTAAAATAGGCGTTTAGTGAAGTAGTGCAAGATTATGAGAGCGTTCTGTTTTGAATGTAATCCGAAGTGTGATTTTAAGTTCATGAAGAGTTAGTACATACTAACAGTACTTAAATTATGAATTCGATTACATCTCACAGTTACCGTTTTGAGTAGATAAGGCTCTCTCGATACTGATTAAAGACGTACTATATTCTGTTCTAATATTTTTCAGCATGAGTAAACCCAACAAGTAGCCGATGAATCCACAATACTTAGACATGTTTACGAAGGAATTGCTAGTTAGATTTGGCTTGGATCGAAAGCGAAAATTATTCTCTCAAACACTTTCTATAGTATATGGAATCCGTTTTGGAATTATCATCTCTATGACGATGATTCAAATTTCAAACTAAAAACATCCTTATTTCTAATTATGCTAGTCTTAACTAAGGCAATCTTAGATCTCAGGGAGATTCCTAAATGTAAGAAAATAAGCTATAAAAAGTATTTTCATTCCGAATCGGTGTGTCATCGGAAACTTTCGCGATGACTTTGAATCGTCGGAAGGCGAAGTTTCGAGGGAAGTTTGTCATAATTACCTAACCGAGGCATAAAACGGAAAGAGGCGAGTTCTTATTGAATATGCATGGAAACGAAGAAGAAAAAGTGAATTACCAGGTAAGGAAATCGATCATTGCTATCTCTTTTACGAACAAGCACTTCGGAAGAGAAAAGCCCCAGCAAATGTTTTTACAAATTAACGTAAAGGCGGGATGAAATTAGAAGTTTCACATTTTGGAAAGGCCAACTTCTGAGAGATAAAAATAGCTCTTGTAGTTAAAAGGCCATCAACATTTTATTGGCAAACTTTCTCTCTTGAATCTTTTTATACTTCAAACCATTCCTTCAACTTGTTCTCTCCTCTGATCAGTTCCGAGGTTGGATGAAGAATAAAATATGGAAAGAGAAAAGAGGATAAGGAGACATTAAGGACAGGAATTTGAAATTCCATACGTCGATAGCTTAAAAACTAATTATTATCCTTGTTTATGTAATATTTTATACGACCATTATATAAGACTGACTACCGTATAGTTTATGTACCATACGCATAGTTTTGACCGGGATTGTCTCGGTTCTATGGTATGGTCCCGGTTGATTTTGTTTGTGGTTCAGAATTGATGAACATGCTGGGGGAAAGAAAAAATATAAGATACAAAGCTTTCTGGCGTGGTCCCTTACAATAAATGGACACTCTAGAAGAAACCCATCTAACTAAAAGGAATAACGCACAATCGAATAAAAACTCCGATATAATGCAAATACTTTTCCATAGATGTTCACTATTAACTTTAGAACTTATTTATTACCATAATTCTTAGGAATACGGGATACGGATAAACTAAGGAGGGCATGGAATAAATAGGTTAGTGTGAAGTTTAAAGCAGAGTTCCTAGGAGACGTGACGATTAGATGTGACGAAAGGCATGCAAAGGAATACGAGCCAAAAGGTGATATAAGAAGAAAAGTTGCAAAATATCAGAGTACCTCCAACACAAGGGTATAAATGAAGGAAACAAAGTAGTGAGGCAGAAAATTGAGAAATAATGGTTAAACCCACACAGGTTTCCACATTCAGGGATTAAATAAAAGAAACAGAAAAATGCGAATGTGAGACGACTGAGTAATTAGACTACTACTTGAAGAAGAGAGCGAGAAGCTTCACAGAAATAAAAGATCCAAGAAGAAGGGAGAAGGAAAGTAATGAGCATGAGAACAAGCTTAGAAACAAAACAAAATTGGTCCATCAGGTGAAGATATTTTCTGTACACGTTTTTCGGAAGCCAGATTTTCGTCTGTAGCGGCAGAAAAAGTTTGTAGTATTTTCTGGGTGTTTTATTTATCGGTGGAAAATAGGAAGTGGTTGTTTGCTAAATTATTTATTTACCTAATTTTTATTACATATTTTTTTTAATTTTTCCGCGGTTCCTCTTCAATAAAGAGTACTATATGAATGCAATTTTCCTTGTGATATCTAAGAATAATTTAATTTCTGATCATATAAATTACCAATGAGGATCCACGGTATCTCATATTAGATGTATCGATTGCTACCGCAGATTCGTGTTTTCAGGATGTTTACATCGATCCATTTTGTATGACGTCATTGTTTATGCTTTTTTTTGTTATGAATTAAGTGAAGGTGCCTACAAATCCATGTTGTCAAAGAATTTTTCTAAATTAATGAGTGATTTTTAAGATTCAAGATTTAATGAAAAAATGGAAGTTTTGAAACTGAAACGGTGGAAAATAAGGTAGTTATAAATAGCAAAATAATAGAGAGAAACAGAGGATAAATATAAATCCTTACTAATTTTAGCCTGATATTTGACTTGGTGTTTAGAGAGATATTCCTGGGAAGAGGAATATTAATGGTGACTTCATAAAGTCATATGTGTCTGTTTGCACTTTTCGTGCACGTTTCTGAGACCAGGTACAAGGACATTTCAGATAGTGATATCTTGAAGTAAAAGGACAGCCTGTGGCACCTTCGTTAGATTTATAAGCTGACTTTCATTTCCAGAAAGAAACGTCAAAGGAGTTAACATGCCATGGAGCCACCTCAAGCAGAAATTAACGTCTAATATTACCCGACTGCATTCAAAGATAAATGTGGGATAATATTAACAAAGACAAAATAAAACGATCACGTGACCAACTCATAAGTGGAACACCACGCGTGCGTAACATGCATCATGGAGAATTTCAAGGTATGCTCCTTGCTGTAAAACAACAGATGTTTGTTCAAAACCTTTTTTCGACACCAACAATCTGTTTTTTAAGCAAAATTTGCATTTAAAATCAAAGCTAGATCAATGCACCATACACGTTCATTACCATCGATATAGTGATATTTTACTTGTAGGAAAATATTTTCTCTCATTTTTCTTTAACAGATAACTCATATCTTCGCCATTACATTTCAACTTCTTACCTTCGAGATATTCTTAACCTTGTGAGTGTGATATTTGATTACATGACCATTCAAGATATTTTTGTTAAAATGTATCTAAAGAAACATCAAGTTTCAACGTATAAATGCAAGTGTTAATATGTCTCTACTTTATTATAAATCTAGGTATAGACATAATAATTACAATAGTGCAAATTTTAGTCAGATTTTTGCAAATTTAAATCAGAAGTTTTATGCTATGCAAAATGCGTTTCACTAAAATACTTCTATTAATAAATTATTACCTTGATGTAAGGTAATAATTTCTTCATGAAGTAAATCTGCCAAAACGAATTAAACTTGAAAATCTTATTATGGGAAAAGGTATGTAAAGTGTGCTAAAACATATAACATTTCGAACAGCCGTTTTATATGGTTATATATGCTTAATTTTTATCATTGGAAGCATAATTTTAAATATATCCGAAGGAGTTTAACAGAAGTTCATACAGCAGCGTAAAGTACGGTGCAATCATAGGTTAATTACGTGTTTATTAAACCTTGGATGATTTTATCGAGGTATGTTACTAAGTTACTTAAGAATGCCAAAATTCAAGAAGATTTTACAAATGTATTTTTCTAATTCTACGAATAATATATATTTCATACAAATTTAATGCAATAATGAAAAATTATATGACAAATTAGTTATAACTGCTAGTAACATATTATTAACTATTGAATTGCTATTGATTCTGTATTTTTTGTCGCTGCTTTTGCCCCAAAGAAGTACCCAAAATCTAAACACACGTCAGTTAATCGTGCAAATCACAAGCTATTCCTTTTTATGCTCATCACTCATACCCACAAACAAAGTAAACGTATGCCTATACGAAAAATGTTCACACTGAAATTTAACGAATCTGATAGCGTAGTCTCGACTAAAGCAGTTATTTTCACGGGTTCTGAACAACAATTGTTTACTTCATTAAACTCTCTTCTTGCGTCAGAAGTGACGCTGATGCAAAATGTTCTTGGAATTGCCGCTGATGTCATATCACTTTCGAGCAATTTGCGTGAACTTTCACCACTGCATTTTAAATAGTTTAGTGGTCCAGAAAGGACAAAGGTTAGTTTGGGAAATATCATTATTCTCTTAATACCGGCACTCGTTTATACGAAATCTATGAGGATTATGCCCTTACTACCACTTATCCTTACAATAATGCCTCAATGAGAGAACGCCAAGAGCAATAGTTATTTTTTCGTATTACTGTTGAGAATCTCTGGAATTAATTAATTTCATATTAGTCATACATTTCGTTCGTGGTCAACAGAGGAATAAGTATTAATAAATGCATTGCTCAGTATGGCTCAATGGACTATCAAGAAAACTTGAGTGTATATAAGTAATGTGATGGGGGACTAGCATGGGAGATTTACTCAACAAATCACAGTTTTAGTCGTTTTGACGGCACGATTTGACAAAAGTATTGACAGAATGAAAAGCAACAGCTGACAATAGCTTCCCACAGTATGGATACTAATGTGCTGTATTAATGCAAGAGAAAGTTACAAGTGTAACAGGATCTGTATATAAACTATAAAAAGCTGTTATATCGAGTTATACATAATCATCAGTCTGCAGGATTACCGTATATAAGTTGAAATATCCAAAACATATATGGAAAAGTGATCACGGTTACAAGGTTCGCGCTTAAAGAAAAATAAACCATGTTTGTAAATGTTCCGTTACAAATAGATTCATATTGTATTGAATTGCATTACATGAATAAATATTTACTTCCTTATAATTAAATGAAAAGTATACTTTAGAAAAAATCTTAACATAATTTAACAAATAAATTAATAGTTTTACAGTCTACGTATTATTTTTATTCAATAGCAGTATTACGTGTTACAGTAATTTGGACTATGTAATTGAGGTAATAATGACGTAGTCACTGATTTTGTAGTTTCAAAATGTCAATACATCTCATATTTGTATTTATGTACCAATCTATTTGTATTTGTGAGTTTAATTTACGATATCGATTCATTATTTAATTGCAAACTAAGTATGTAAATGCCAGTGTTAAATGCAGTAATAGCAACATTTTAATGAATATGCCCTATAACAATTCTATAAGGAAAATATTATTCTGTCAATATTCCTCGAAATCCATAGTCGCTAATAATTACAAGAATCCAGGCTACTTTTTTATTTATCATACTTTTTTTTGGAAGTGTACTTCTCCCGCATATTTACATTTTTAATATTCCAATTCCACGGAATAAATTTCCTCATCATTTTATGATGTAACTACAGCGTTTCACCTCTGAAGGAACGTCATCGCCAGGCTTTCCAGTTCTTTAAAGATCTCTGGAAAGATTTCTTTTTAACCTCTCGCGGCCATAAAATATTCCATTATCAATATATCCCTCCCCTCCCAAAACACATAGCCCTCTCACTTTCCTCCAAGAACCCCAAGACATTCCCTTTCAAAGATTTTCCTCTCGTCACAGCATAGTTTTCCTTCTTCCTTTGCCCACGCTTTTCCTTGCCCAAATTAAGTCCTTCAACACTATCCCCCTCAGCTTTCTGCACACTCAGACGAAGTAAAATTTAATGCATTCTTCCATTCTTTCGCCCCTCCCCTCTGAAAAACCCTTTCGTTCCTAACTCCCTTATCCGCCGTTTCTTTTGTTCTCCAATTCAACCTCTCATCCTCTTAACTCTATTTATATATTCATATTGCTTTCTCATTTGATAAGCATTCCTAGCATCTTTGCTAATCCATATCCAAGTAATTTTTGTATCTCTAGGAATTTATTATCTTTTGTTCATTAACGTCATTTCAATGTTCAATGACTACTAGCGTGGAAACTTTCATGAATCGGCATACGTTTATTCTAATACGTACCTACGTTTATTCTACGTTTATTCGTTTTGTTTTTTTATTACTTTTTTAAGGTCTCGGATAATTATTTCTTTCAAATAAAATATTTAAGTATTACCATCAGATGGTTTTCCAGATTTTTACCAGTCATTTCTTGCGGGTTATTTCCTTTAATTGATATTTTCCCTAACTATTTGACTTTGGTTTCCATATACGAACAATACTCTCTTCCCTCAGCTTCCCTTCTTTATTGGTTAGTTTTCCGCTATTCTTACTTTCTGAAGCTAAAATGACAGAGAGTTTGGTGTAAGAGGAGATTATAAAGCTTCAATCTCTCCCTCAATAATGTCCTACTCTATTCTATTGCATTTTATTCTACTTGCTATTCTGTTTGTTACCTGATTTCCTCCGTCCCCTCTTAACTCCGGTCTTAGTTTTCCTGTATCCTACAAGTATCTGATTCTTACGCTTTCCCGGCGACCTTCCCCTATCCGAAGTTTCCATCACTTTTCACCTCTCTCTCCCCTCCCCCATTCGCGGTCGACACTTCCCCTCCCCACTCCTACACCTTTCCCCCTCCCGTGCCCTCGACACAGAACTCCTGAGTCGACTCAGTCTGTTACGGGAGCTCTGGGAGGAAGGACCGTGCCTAGAGGTGAGCAACCAGCACTACAGATGCCAACCGCCGGTTGCCTACTCATCAGGGGCTACGGGCGCGCCTGTACCGAATCGCCCACAGAAGTCGGCGAAAAAGTTTCAGTGAAAACGGTGTAAATTGTGCTGTCAAGCGGTCCCTGATCATCGATTAGAGATGCATGTTGGCGCTTAAAAGAAGAAAGGCGCTCATTATTTGCGCAAAGTCTGCCGAAGTTCGGAATATTTATGATAGCGCGATTTGAAAAGGCTGGAGTGACTCGCGTTCACGATGAAGTGCGGCTTTTCAAAAGATCTCAGCGGGTGCCATGATTTCGCACGAGGTCGTGAACTTGCGGTTGTCGCGAGAAAAGACGAACCTGCTTAACTTTGAGCGAATGCGGAAGTGTACGAAACAGATCAAACTCTGGAAAAGATTCTGCCCAAGGAGCGCTCTCATTGGGGCAGTGGTCGTGTTCATAAAATCTCAACCCCGGAACTCTTCAATCCCCGAACTCTCTTCAAGAATCACCGATGACATGTTTTCGTTGGACATTGACGCGATATGCGATTAGTGAGAGGGGAAGTGACAGACAGCAACAGGTTGTGGAAAAAGACGGAAAAAATACAAATTCGAATGTCTCTCAGATAAATTTGACGCGATATCCGTTTTCCCTCCGAGCGACCAATCACTTCGGCTCCTCAAACGCATCGGCGGTTGCGAAATCCCTCCGAATTCCCGATCCTCTTTTTTACCTCGCAAATCGATAAGCTCGTCACTTACCGGCAGCTCATTACCTATTCTCTCTCCCTCGAACACTTCCGTAATCAACTCATCAACCGAAAAAATATACGTGTTTACTCAATTTCCTCCCGATAAAATTTGAATGGCTCCGTAAAGTATAAATTTGAATTGTCGTGTTCGTAAAAAGAATCGGTGTTTAGCATTGATGTGATTGATAATACTAGACTTCTCCGTTGTAGCGAATACGTAATCGTAATTGTGTGTCTGAGCAATGACGGTGAACTTTTGCTTTGAAGGTAACACGTAATTGAACAAGTTGGGGCCGACATAGGTGCTCTGTGGGACTCCCAATAAGGAACTGAGGATGGCGTGGTGCGGTTGGAAGTTGTCCTTGGTACTGATGGTGCTGGTTGCGCTTCTCTATATAGCACAAGCCTCCGGCGATGATGAGGATTGGGGTGAGGAGGAAGAGTGGAGTGAAGAGGAGGAGGCGGACGAAGAGGACACCGGCAGCTGGGACGAAGGCGCCTCAGCATGGAATCAGGAGAATGAGGAGGATGCCGACGACGCCCCAGGTATGTCTCCTAACTGCCCTTCGAATGCATACATTACCCATCCCAGCATGAAGGACAGCGCCACGATTGGAAGATTAGGATATTTTCAGCGATATAGAGACCGATAATGAAACTCGAAAGGGGAACGCTATATTATCGCATAATCAGGTATTCATAAATTCCTCTGAGAAAAAATGAATCTCGTTTAAAGTTTTTGACATTTCAGCTAGAGAGGCAATGTTCCGTAAAATGAGGGATTCGACCAGTCAAAGACTCCAAAGTATCCCTTCAATCGCGCGTTATGAGAAAAATCCAAGAAAATTTACCTACTCAACGGAATGTTCCTCTATCCTAAAAATTAAAATTCACCTTTAATTTCTGATAAGATAACGGAATTCGTGAAAATTTAAGTCCCTTTTCTCCTTATTTGTACCGATTATTTTTTGAGTTGAGAAGTGAATCCTAATTTTCTTTAGTATTTTGAAATATTATTATTTGTTGCGTATTCTTTTGCAGATTCTCTACTGGCCTTCAAAAAATGCATGAATCGTTAAGTCTTAAAGATAAAGATAATTATGTATCATGAAGTAGAAGACAGCGACAATTTAGCTGTTTTGTTCGACTCATATTTGTAGTAAAATCATGGCAAAGCAAAAACAATTAGAAAAAGATATATACAAGTATCTTTATAGAATTAAATATAATGACATTTTGTACTCGGAGTTGGCGAATTTCTCAAGGCTTGGCATTTGCGTTAAGATATATCGTAATTCATTTATTTCAAACTTCACTATCAGTAATTTGAGTACCCTGTCATTTACAAAGAGCAAGAAATTCATTAAGACTCATGAATTGCATTTAAGTCTGATCTTTTCATATTATATATAATCCTCACTGAACCGGAATACTATATGCGGAAAAAGTTTATCTAAGCGCAGTACCGTGGATCCATGAATACCTTAGCGTTTACCTGGCAGAGACCAAAATTAATTCTATTACTTAGCATCATTCGTATTTTAAGAACTATAGTGCAATCACAATAATGAACAAAACTAAGAAAGGTTTGCAGATATTAAATAAATTTTTATCTCAGTTAATATCTAATTATGTAAATCTAGGTTTTGTAAAAATGCTACGGTAATAAAGCAACCACATCGTGGATGCTCCCAGATACAGGTTGAGAATCCTTGAAAGAAATGAGAATATAGCTAGGCTTGAAATTGCTGGTTGAATTGATAAGAAGCACATTTCTAAAATATGTAATCTGTATGATACCACTACCCTGCTACCTTGACTTCGACAATGAGCGTAAAATAACAGAAATAGATGCTTGGATAAGCCTCTTTGAGGACTCATTCTCTTCTAGGGCTACATGTATGTAACAACAATGTAAGCTAAAGAAGTAGCTCGAACGCTCAATGCTTTTACTGCTGCCGCATACCGAAAGGTTGCAGGCATTGTATCAATATAGATGTAGATATCCTGTTCCAAAATACAAACGAAAATATTCCATGCTATAGGATATGGCAGACGAAACGACAATATAGTAACCCGTTATCAATAGATAAGCGAAATAATTAAGCAAGGTGACACATTTTCTCAAAGTAAATCTTCGAAAGATGAAGAAAATCATAATCCCAGGAAATAATCGACAGATAAAATCCGTAAAGAATGGTCGATGGATTTCAGATTACGCCGATGGAATTAGGTAACTTTATTCCGAGAGGAATTTCCCATCCACTCCGGATTTGGATAACTCATTCGGAGAACTTTCCTCGCTGACAAAAAATCTCTTGGGGTTCTATTTGACATTACGTCTTACCTCGCGCATCCCAAGGGATCTCGGAGCGGGGACCCTCGCTTGTCTATCAGGAGAGAGAGGTGCCGACGCAGCTTTTAGAGTGGGTGGCGCGGGGGCGGTGAAGAAGTGGAATGGAAGGGGGTGTGGGAGGTGTGAGGGACGTGTGATGGAGGATGGGAGGAGACCTTTTCATTCCTCGCGATTGACTCCGCTGACTGAGGGAAGACGCAGTCCCGCTTGGATTTCTCTCGGCTATTTTCCCGCTTGACTACGGCATTCAATAAAGGAAACGTCCGTTCAATAGATTACTCCGTTCCATAACCAGCACAAGTGCACGGGTATACTACAAAAAAACTGTACTCTACGGCTGAATATTACATTTTAAGTTATTTAGATGTGCAATTCAACAATAAGAAATTCGAATTAATTGCTTCGGTGTCTTTCTTGGGTATCATTCAGAGGCTGCTGATAGACTTTTGAATCAGTTCACTGCCCTATCTTGCAAAGATTTGGTGGGACTTAGACTGTTAACGTATGCAAGCGTTTTTCAAGGTTTGAAAATTTCATACCCAACGTTAGCATAAATTTTTCACCAGATACTAACCAAAAAGACCTAAGGGTAATTAAGAAAATATCCTTGTTACATTTTTGCATTCGTTTAATTGTATAATTATGACGAAATCCCAACGAGGCATAATGTAGCTATTCACGATAATTATTACTTTCATAACCAAACATAAATAATCATATTTAAATTTTCAACTGCATTTTTATTTTAGTTTTGAGCCAGAAATACACTGGCCTCCTTAACAGAAGGCAAGGGTTATCATACCAAATACTGAACTGGTGAGATAGTGATTGGGCATCATTTTCCGGCATTCTGTAAAAAATCAATTAAAGAAAGACAAAGGAATGGAAGATATTTTCTACATACATGCGACACAACAATTTTCCTATCAAGATTTAATTTTTTTCTGATATACTATTAGAAGAGGTGAATATCAAAATAATTCTCACAGATTTTCTTGAAGTTTCATCAACGACACCTGTCTTTCTCGTCTTATGGATTGATTTTCTTAAGAATCGCACCCTCCTAAAAATATCTTATTATCATTCCTGAATGCATTGTATTGATACTATAATCTTTTCATAATTATTATCCTCGTAAAATATCTCAAGATGATTTTACTTCGACTTGTCTTCCCAGTTATTTAATCCAATTTCGTACTTTCTTCTAGCTATCCCAAATATTTGGAACATTTTTCCGCATTCTCATAACCAAAATGCACATCTTCATAGGTATATAGGCAGATTTGTTCTTCCACGTCAAAGAATTTAGTTTTAAACCTCTATACGCTATTATTAGTACATTTTAAAGATTATCCATTATTATGTTCACCTACAATGGTCTCTTCGCATTATTCATATATTGTCTAGCGTATGGGGAAAATGTTCCTAAACTCTTATCAGGCATACATAGGATTTTTCAGTCCTTCGAGCGAATTTAGCGCAGAAGAATGCACCAGATCTAGACGTTTTGTTCGATATTCGCACTTCTTTCGCTCTTTTACTCTGTTCCTGGGATTATTTTGCTCGAACCGCGTTGATTGCGTCCTTGCATAACATTGAAACATTCCACGTCGTGAACGAAGACGATGCCATTCCCTTACTGCCTTAGTATACATACAAAAAATGCACTATTTGTGCACTTTATACAAAGAAAAAAGAAAATTACACTAGATTTTCTATTCTTTTTTTAAATGGATTTCTACCATATCAAGACAACTATCGATTTTTAATACACCGATATTTACATTTATTTACTGGGCCATTTTAAATGGTGTTTATAAATAACACAAGATTTATATTTTTGCTGCTATTTCATGATAGATGTCGTTATTTTCAGTTTTATTTACCGGAAACTCGAGAATATATTGTTCCTTTGTTTACTGTTCTTCCATTCTTCATTATAGCTGTCATAACATGAAATTACTGATGTATGAGAAACTCTGAATAGTGAAATTCACCTAGGTTGTTCCTTACTGAATACTATGAAAGGTGTTTGTCAATGGATGTGCTGCAGTTACATAGAATTTCCCATATGTATTTCACTCACAGAGTACATTGAGAGGAGATCTATCTTAACGGTCTCCCCGTCCTACCTATTTTCCTAGGGTTCCCGATTATCTAAGAGGGTTGCGCGTTTACCTTTGGCGAAAGCGATCCCGAGTTCGATTCTCATTGGAAACCCATATGCGCAAAATTACCTCAGCAGCCGCACTTTTAACAATAATACAACCCAAATGTCGAAACGTTGGCGACATGGTCACCGGAATTCACCTGGATGATAACCCGAGAGTTTTTTACCAAATAATACAACCCCTTCAAAGAGCTCCTCACTAGTGATGGATGGGTTTAACAACCTACCAGTATATTGTTTTTGACTTCACAAGAAGACAAGCTATCTAATATTTCAATCGTGGAAAGGAGTTAAATGGCCTTGTGTTATAAATCGATATGGTATTTTAGTGGTAAGATTACCTGCTCGGAATCTGAGAGACCTGGGTTCGAGTTCCAGTATTTCGCTATTTTTCACTTGTATTTATAATCTGGTCTTAGGGCGCGCCTAGTGCTCAGTAAAAAAATTTTACTTCATCCTTGCAGGAACTATGTAAATAGATAGACTTCGCTAATAAAGCATATATCTACCTAAAGGCATCAAAGATGAAAAATAATAAATAATACAATTATAAAATGAAGTATATGATAAAACATTACACGCTTAAAATATTTATAAGACTTTTTTCCCTTTAGCTAACAATAATGTAAATACAAATGTTAAGGGAAGTTTGATTTATATCTGTATTATATATATAATATAATATAGCTACTAATCTGAGAACGTTAGTACTGCTATTTTTGATGGACCTGAACTATATTTCTTGAAATAGTAGATTTACTATGGAATACCCATAAGGAGATTTAACGATGGTGGAAGAGTGTATCAAGATACAAAATAATGTTTTAAGGAGTGACGTTGGAGGTACAGCACAGAGATATTGATTCTATCCCCACATCATCAATTTTATTTGATCGATAAGAAATGCGGACGTTTAGGAAGGGGAGCATCAAAAACATTTGACGTATAAGAGCGGTTTACATTTGCTGATTCAGATATCATAAGAAATGACACTTTATTTAAAGTTACGTAGAAAAGGAGAATTCATTAAGAAAAACACATTCATCGCAGCTACGACTACGATGAATGTGTCTATCTCGAGGATAAAGTGATCGGAGGACAAATTTTAATATTTTTAATAAGAGTAGACATTTTCATTCCTCGCGATTGACTCCGCTGACTGAGGGAAGACGCAGTCCCGCTTGGATTTCTCTCGGCTATTTTCCCGCTTGACTACGGCATTCAATAAAGGAAACGTCCGTTCAATAGATTACTCCGTTCCATAACCAGCACAAGTGCACGGGTATACTACAAAAAAACTGTACTCCACGGCTGAATATTACATTTTAAGTTATTTAGATGTGCAATTCAACAATAAGAAATTCAAATTAATTGCTTCGGTGTCTTTCTTGGGTATCATTCAGAGGCTACTGATAGACTTTTGNTTTATAATTTTATTTACTTAATTTAAAGTATTTGGTAATATGAAAGAAATTGAGAAGGATCTGAAAATTAAACATCGAAACAAATCACGTCATAGATATTATATTAGCTTATGTGAGACGTGAGAATGAAATGTGAGACTGTAAACCCAATGTTAATATGTCGTGCGTCTCGTAGACCAGTCAAACCGTGTATCTCAAAGATTTTCAATAATTGAATCTAAACCAGTAGTTATTTTCGTTGGATCATTAATGGCTTTTCCATGTACCAGGATCGTTTGAAAATAATAAATGTCATACCTAGAACGCGATTCAGTTAAGGCCGTTTAAAAATCAGCTTTTGTCCGGCTCACACGTTTTGGTTTATGCGTGCCACACCCATGGTAACAGAGGAAAGCTTGAATAAAATCAGTTAATCTGTTCCCTTAATTAAAAAAGTTACCAAATGTCTTGGTTTATAACACTCAAGTTACTTTTTTTGGTGTATCAAAAAGTCAAAAGTAATTGATTCCCACTATTCCGCAGGTTTGTACTGTAAAATCAGGTCCTTAGACTTAAATGTCAATCAAATTTAGTTCCTTTGTGCTGCCGTGCGTGATTATGAATGGAATCGCTCACCGGAATGCAAAATTTAAAAGGAATGAACATTGAAACTAATTAATGGGAAGGGATGGAGAGCGCTGGAAAAACCCCTGCGATCGTTGACGAGAACATCTATCGAGTTTTAACGGCTCATAAACTGAACTTCATAAATTTTACATCCCCTTTTCTGCTAAGTGAGGTTTTTATACCGCTCCATGACTTAATAAGGAAAACTATGATAATACAGTCTTTTCGATGTTATTTCAGCCGAAGGTTCTACGACTTAAGTTACGCCAATGCATAAAAAGTAACTAAGTACTCTCAGCTTTTGCAATAAAACTGGAAGGTAAATAAAAACTTCTTTAAATGTTTCCAATTAAATAGTCAAAGAATATTCAACGGAGCACTGCATCTTTCATGCGTATTGAGCATGAATATATTTTACCTTTGAAGTTAAAATTTTTAACTTATATTTTCTCGTTTAAAAACATGTCTTTTAATTCTATTCAATGCTAGCCCAACCGCTTCGCATCTTTTATTGGTTATATGAAACCTTGAGTACATTTTCCGATAAACATATAAACTTGATATACATTTATGAATTTATTTCAAGAACAAAAAAGGTAAACTCACCGAATTGTATTATGATGTAAAGAATAATAATTCAGATACAAACAAACATATTACAAGTGAAAATAAGGGAAACGAGTTTTTCAAGAAACCACAGTCAGTGAAACAGTGAAATAATCACAATGTGTGCACAACCGACATACACTATCATATTTTATACAATTTTTAGAGTCAAATACACAAGGAAAATCGGACATGAAGAAAAGTCTGACAGGATCAGGACTCTGGAATCCTGGACCTGGAATCTTCCACTTTCCGGGAAGATGCTTTATACAACAAAGCTATAGAGCCAGAACATATTCTCAAGCCGTTTTGGGAGAGTTGGGATGTTTCCTAGATGAACGACTTAACGTGTAAAGTCACCTTTACCCTTTTTCTTGTGATAAGCAAGCGATTAGTCATATTCTGAAGAATTTCACTTTAATGCGAAAGATTTTGACATTTTGAATCTCATTTAGAACTCTTAGAAAATAGAAGAAATGAATTAACTGACCATTCTGTAGATGAGTAAATTTCTGTTGACTTTGCCAAATTTAATTCAGCTTCTCAAAATTCGCAACATATGGAAACCACATAGTTATCTTTCGTTCCATTATTTAGCGATGAAATACGCCAATATTGAAGCAAAAGAAAATCGCTTTTTGAAACCTTTTTGCTCGAAATATCTTTCTATTAAACATACCTTGGGGTATTTTTCCGTAAATACCTAAACTTTCGATACTATCGTTTAATATTCAGTTTCCTAAGCTTATAGTATATCTTAACCACTTCTTTCTTTTCCATCGTACACACTTCTATCTTACATCTTCAATCTATCCGTTCAGTGTTCAACCGACGAGGGAGCATGATTTCCCGCATGTTCATTCCTCAATTTTCGGGCATTATCCCAAACGTAAGCAAATAAGTTTTCCTCGGCCCTACTTGAGATCTCGTCGGATGGAAAATAGAAGGAACTCGCGAGCGAAGTAAATCTGAAAGTCAAATAAAGAGTACCGCGAGGTATTTCATTTCTAAATAAACCTGCGCTGAAGTCGCCCGTCCAAAGAAAAACTTCGGAGCGATATGATAATAATTTCAATTGCATCACCTCTGCGCAATAATTTAAATATCTGAGCAGAAAACGCTCTTTTTGGGATAATCTGCATCGGAGTTTTGCATTTGGGTGTATTGTATTCATAGAAATGTAGACATACCTCCGGGTAAATTATGTTGTCGCACTAAGTTTTCACTGGAAAGAGATTGATTTTAAATTCTTCTTATCCGTTTACGCACGAACGAGTACTAAAGTTAGGCATTTAATGAATGATAAGGAAATTGTAACAGTCCTGAGCTCAGTATAAAGTGCCATCTTCCATCGGTCGAAATAGTGATTAATAATAACCATCATTATTATAGATCCGTAATGACTGAATGCAGAACAACTGACATGTCACAATATTATATCTCTCCGGATATTATGAGTTGCGCCGCACTCTTATCATTTTGACTTATCATTCAGACTGACGGTATAACTTTATACCCCATATTTATGACTCCTTTATCTATCCAAATATTTATTTTTGGCCTCTCTTTAGGTAAGATCTTAGTACTTATATATTTTTAGTAGTTTTCATTTTTTCTCGTTCCTGAGTAAAAATAAATGATAAAATTTATTATAAAATAAAAAACCCTCATTAAAAGTTATTTCATCGATAAATATTGTGGCCTTCTGTAGTACTACTTCTTAGTTATTCTCTGATCTAATTTTTCGAATTGATCTTTCCTCATTACTTGAGGAAAATATATGGCATGCTTTAAAATAAAGCAAATGAACTCTGATTTAAAGATAATTCTTTTCCATTAATATGTTACTCTTTGCTTCATTATCAATAGTCACTTGTTTTATCACCCTCCTTATCTCATAATTGTGCTGAATATGCGAAGAAACGATGTATTAGTCTATTGCTTCGCCATTTCCTCCATAAAAGCCCTTTTATGTTTCTCTGCTGCTCAAAAATATTTTCTAATACGAAAGAAACAATAAAAGTGAAAAAAACCACGTGATTTGGACTCTAACCCGAATGGATTCTTAATTATTTCCAAGAGGGTGCATCCATGAATANTATCCTACTACGGTACTTTGGTGATTCTTTCGCTACTGTCACATTGTATCCTCGAACCCCTACGGCCAGTCTCGAAACGTGAATAATACCCTCAGAATAGCACGGCTCCCGTGAGGTAATAGAACGTGAATACGCTTTCCATGCTCGGCACCTTTCTGGTTTACATCAGTAATTTGTACTACGTACATTTCATTTGTGCAGCTAAAAGATATGCATTGATACCAACAAAAATGATATACCAAAATATATATTTCATATTAATATAGCGTATAAATTGAATACGTGCTACATTTTCTTGTTTTTAATGAATTATTTTAGTCTCTGATTCAGTGGATGACAAAGGAAAATGTATTTTTCACTTATTTTAACCTCATTCATGCTCATGGCTGCAGTAATATGAAAGACACTGAAGAATGCTGAATAATTGCATTCTTTTAGGTCTCCGCTCACTGAATTCATAGGAACATTCCTTTATGATCAGTTATTGAGCAATAAACATTCTCTTGAATAGAATGTAACTTTAGGTTGTATCTGTAGGTACATGAGAAAAGGAAAGGGAAACTACTTCACTCCAAATCTTGCTTTATAAGCTTTATTCTTCTCCAAATCTACTAGTATATGTGTTAATTTAATGTTTACAAAATTAAATTAACAAAAATACTCGTATAAAATTAAAAAAGTCTTACGAAGGAAGGTAATGAATACAAATGTTTACCTTTAACGTGAATTATTGATTAGGTTCCTGCATTGCGAGTATGTTGTTAAATACGTAAAACCTTACTTAAATGTTTCGGGTATAAGCTGTTCGGACAGCCCAAGCGTTTGCCAAACACGCGTTCATGCATTACTACCAATAATAAATTGAGAATATAGTTTCATTTTAAATTTTCGGAAAGCATTAATGGTAGACCAAGTGAAGCGTACACTATTTTATGAGATAATGCCATTTTAACTCATGAACAATTTGCAGTGACGGATATTGATATCCCACCAGAAAAAGCTCTGGTGAATATTTGTTTCCATCACTGGGACAGCTCAATTGATAGAGCAACCGACTGGCAATTGGGAGACCCAGATTCGAGTCCCAGTCACGTCTGACTTTTTTCATCTCCGTTTCTCCTTGTAATATATTTCCTAGTTGCACGCCTTATCGTGCGAGGTCACCTAAACCCTTTTCCTTGTTTACTAAGTTTTTTGTTTCTTTCCATTCGTTTAGTAATGCTACACAAGATTATGTACGGTATGTGTAAAATGGTGCATGTAACATGACTCAACTTCCCTGGTCGGTTATTGTCCCATATCATATTTGGGTATATATCCTCCCGAAAAGAGGTAGATATCGGTTTAAACCTTATTTACATATGACTATTTCCCTTCCCTTTATTCCATAGGTTTTTCTCTAGTGCACGTTCTGAGGCAAAATTGTTCCCTTCCCTTTCGTAAGTAATATTCGATATACTACTTATCCTTTTAATTTCCACTCAAACAAATTGTTGTTGATAAAAAAATATATTGCTTATACTTTCGTTTCCAACGTATCTATACAGAGACAGTGAGGCTCCAGATTGCAACGAAAAATTCGCCGAAGGATAGTCATATGTTTGAAACCTCTTTATGAAAGAGCAGTTAAGCCACCGCAAGTGCGGACTAAACGCCGTTTTCTCACCTCTTTCCGAGAATTTCGGTGACAGTCAAATTAGATTTTTAGTCTCAAAACCCCGTCCGTCGTTCAACAAGATTCCTATTGACGGAACCTCCATTAGACAAATCTATGTAAAATACCACTAGGGATTAAAAGTACAAATTTGGGCCTTTATTCCGGCAGCATTTTTCTTTTATGGGAAAACAGAGGGATGGACGTTGAGGGTCGTACACGTGAAGAGCAGGGGCCGTAATGGCGTCTCCCGTCTCCACGAGAGGAGGCTTTCCACTCCGAAAGTGGTCAGTTAATCCCTTTGCCTCGGTCGATACACTTTGACCGGAATTTGGAAAGTGCGCCTCGAAAAGTTGAAATTGCGAGATACAGAAACAATAGTGGTCCCGCTACTTCTATACCCAGCCCACTAATGGAGGCTTTTTACTTTGTATAAATAAGGTAAGAGATGGGGAATGGCCTAAGGGCAGTGTTTTCAAGAAAAACTTTGTTAGAGATTCTGGACGGAGTAAACATGACGAATCCGTAAAACTGGGAAAAGCTAGTATGTGTTTTGGGTGAGAAGTGAGAAAACCTCCAACGTTCGGATTTTCACCTTAATGTACTATTGATGTTGGAAAGAACAAAGTCAATCACTTTAAAACCCCGATATTAGATACAAGAGATCGCGAGATGCTAAAACGTTGTTTAGAAGTCGTGATTTTTCCCGGCGAAATATTACCCATACTATTAGTCACACCCGTAAATTAAAACAGTTTTGCGTAAAAGTTATTTAATTCCTATTTCGTTAACCTTTTGTCCGGCTGAAACTGTCGCATTTGTTGTCTTTTCTTGTGTCTCCCGAGTAAATCTTCTATATATTCTTGGAATCTGTGCGTTTATTCGTTTTCGTACCTTTAACTCAAACGTTGTTATATTTATATCTGTAAACCTATCATCATATTGACCTGGGATCCTGGAGACCCAACTGGGTAACGCGTTCGCCTTTATGAATAACAGGTTTCATCACTCTTAATTTAGAAAAAAATAAGAAGAATATCGTTGCTCAGGATCATTCACGCCTCAGTAGCTTTCATATAATCGGAGCTACGAACGAGATTGAGATAAATGCAAATTATATATTTGCAAATATATAAATGGAAATGATATACTTTCCTATCCTGGACTTTGTCGAAAGAGAAAGAGAAAAATTTCATTGAACGACGGAGTGAACATTATGTCTAGATAAAGTGAAACTAGAATTATAACACATTTAGCTGACGTACGTCTTTTAGATCAACAGCCTGAATGCCAGGATAACATTTGAATCACTTTAAATCAAATCACAGTTCAATGTAGACATATTTTACCTCTCTACGGATACCTAGACTCAGTCCATGCATTTGCTAAGGATTCCGTGAATGGAATTTCTATGAATGCTTCCTTAAATGCAATATAAATTCAAACACACATCGTGTCGTGCATTCCAGATACAGAATAGAGCGTGAGATCTCCCTACTGTATTTTGGAAGTAAGGCAACTTAAATAGGCATTGTGCTCCCTTCCTAGCGCAACTATATCCTACTACGGTACTTTGGTGATTCTTTCGCTACTGTCACATTGTATCCTCGAACCCCTACGGCCAGTCTCGAAACGTGAATAATACCCTCAGAATAGCACGGCTCCCGTGAGGTAATAGAACGTGAATACGCTTTCCATGCTCGGCACCTTTCTGGTTTACATCAGTAATTTGTNTCACAATAACAGTAAAAGTCATTTATATATAATATTAATAATAATGATGGCGATGAAAATTTACTAGGCCAATTTTAGTCTTAAGAGACTACTCTACTTACAATTAACCCTTTTCAAGTCACAAACATTTCCTAGCAAGTATTCGAACTCGGGACCCAGGCGTTGCTAGCCTAGCACGCTAACCACTATATGTTATATACGTTAGTTGAAAAAGACCAACTTCTCCAGGTACTAAATTAAATGTTACCGTTTTAGAAAATCATTGAACATTAGTATAGTTGTCGATTGCCATCGGTTTAATGATACAACTCCCAACCTTACCCGAGTAAGTTTAGCGTTGAATAAAGCCTGGTTAATGAGGAAAACACATTACTGAGGATCGAGTCTCCGGTAACTTCGCATTGAAGGAAGGACTTTTTACCTCAAGTCTGATTCGGGACCGTGAGAGTTACGTTGGTCCATAGCTTTTCCCAGACCCTAGGCAAAGGACCGTTTCAGGAGAAGACCAAATCATTGATTGGTTACCCAGATGCTCAGACCCAAACCAATTAGATTGTTCATCGTTCGGGGGTGGCTGAAAGCGCGGGTCTTTGAGAGAAAGGTACATACATGACAGGGATTACGTATCGCATCATGGACGCCGCAACAGTTATCATGGGCTAATAATACGTACTGAGGCGAGCAATTTGCGCCGTTCGCTACCGATTTGCTTCGTTACATTGAGGGAGTGGCAATTTGGAAAATCTTACGTAACGCGCAAAAGTAGCCTGGTAATAAACAAATTTCTTTGTGAAGATCCTTTCTCCCATTACTCATCCCATTCCAATACAACTCGCGTTAATGAGAACTTTTGCACTATGGACGTGTACTCCAAAAGCTCTATCACTTACAGAAAATAAATTTCAGAGGTGATATTTCCTTAGAGAGCGGATTATATTTTGCAAAAAAGCAGCTAACTGGTAAGCTTATTTTAAAATCGTCTGTATATGTCGATCTAACAATGTATACAATTCCCTAGTCATACTTAATTTGAAAATCTAATACAATGTCATTTAAATTAAAAGCAAGGTATTTGGAATAAGTAGTATGCCTTGAAACATGTTTACATTACTTAGATGGAAGCCGAAATAAAAAAACATATGTATTTCAATGTCTATTTATTCGAATTTACTTTGTTCCATTATTTAGCATTAATTAAGTTATAAATTAAATTGAGTCAGAATAATTGAAACCTGATTTTTTTCTTATAAGCTTTATTCTTCTCCAAATCTACTAGTATATGTGTTAATTTAATGTTTACAAAATTAAATTAACAAAAATACTCGTATAAAATTAAAAAAGTCTTACGAAGGAAGGTAATGAATACAAATGTTTACCTTTAACGTGAATTATTGATTAGGTTCCTGCATTGCGAGTATGTTGTTAAATACGTAAAACCTTACTTAAATGTTTCGGGTATAAGCTGTTCGGACAGCCCAAGCGTTTGCCAAACACGCGTTCATGCATTACTACCAATAATAAATTGAGAATATAGTTTCATTTTAAATTTTCGGAAAGCATTAATGGTAGACCAAGTGAAGCGTACACTATTTTATGAGATAATGCCATTTTAACTCATGAACAATTTGCAGTGACGGATATTGATATCCCACCAGAAAAAGCTCTGGTGAATATTTGTTTCCATCACTGGGACAGCTCAATTGATAGAGCAACCGACTGGCAATTGGGAGACCCAGATTCGAGTCCCAGTCACGTCTGACTTTTTTCATCTCCGTTTCTCCTTGTAATATATTTCCTAGTTGCACGCCTTATCGTGCGAGGTCACCTAAACCCTTTTCCTTGTTTACTAAGTTTTTTGTTTCTTTCCATTCGTTTAGTAATGCTACACAAGATTATGTACGGTATGTGTAAAATGGTGCATGTAACATGACTCAACTTCCCTGGTCGGTTATTGTCCCATATCATATTTGGTATTCCCAGTAAGTAATAAGAAAACCACGTTTCATTTATGTCGCTATGGTGAGTGTCGATAAAATTGGTGTTACTGAGGCACTTATTAATTTCTACTTAGAATCAACGGACAAATAAGCTATTGTATATTTTATTGTTGAGTAGAAGTGTGTATTGTTCCTTCTAACTCGAGAACTAGAAGTTGCAATACACGCTAATATGCATATTAATAATTTTCAGCACCACGTATATAATGGACTACTTTTTTGTACCTATTGGTCTCCGGTTCGATCCCAGACGACTCAAGGCGCTCCTATAAAACTTCAAGAATTCAAAGTTCATTCCAATGGTTTTTAGGCTCCATTTCTATTGCAAAATTAAATTTAGAAAACGTAATCCTACGAACTGAAGTCAAGTTTCGTGAAAAGGGAATTCTATAAAAAATTACGTCCTTATTTCCGAATGTACATTTCGTTACCAGTTATGAGAACTTTGATGATATTGAAAGTTTTTCTTTTCGATAACCTGTCTCGCTGAGTTAAGCTAAGATGTTACGTTCTCATCGGTAGAAATAGGACTACTATATCTAATCCTATCTCTATTCTCCCCGTTGAGAATCATCAGACATAGCTAGTATATTTATCAGTTTAAAAATTTACGTATTGCATCCCATCTAATGTCATCTAAGGAAATCAGTTGGATGAAGGGGATATAGTTATATANGAGTTCGAATTACCTCTTTAGCTTATTTAACACGTATCTTTCGCGGAAAGAATACGTCCCAAACATGACTTATCCTCGAATTTATTTCTCTTATTTTACGCTCATTCATGGGATCGGCCGAAGTAGCAGAAGGGGGTCGCATTATTCCATTTACATCTTCCGAAAATGTACTTCCTCTGAATTTATCTAACAATCGCGGCTTCTAATCTCCTTTCTATCAAGGATTCACAACCTGCGTCTGAGAGCAATTGCGTAACGCTTGCTTAGCCTTTTTCAACAAATCGAATCGCCTTCCGCTGCACTTTCTCGAGTTCGTGAGCATTCGTTTCATACGCTGGGTCCCATATACTCGCCGCATATTCCAGATGGGGCCTAACTAACGTGAAATAACATCACTCTATAACCTTTCCATTGCATCTACCTACAATGCACTTTATAAAACCGAGCTCTTTAGTTGCTTAACCGCATATTTTTCGAATATATGTGCTCCAGTTTAAGTTATTTGTAAGAGTGATACCGAGATATTCAATTGAGTCGACTACATTTATATTCCTTCCACTAATTTTTCACTGGTGGTTCTGAGGCAGTTTTTTTCTTTCGAAGACGGTTATTACGTTGCATTTATTTAAGTTGAGATCTAGTTACTATTTTTGCACCATCTTTGAACATGAATTAAGTTGTTTGAGAGTGAAACTCTTATCTTCGTCACTTGATATTTCTTTATATAATACCAAGTTATCCGCAAATACTCTCACATTGATATCAATCTTGTCGCCATTTATAAAAGAGAGGAGAGGCTAACATTGATATGTTCTAATGTAATTATTTTTTCGGAAGGATTTCATACTCTAAAAACATTGCTATGCTTACGAAGAAAATGTACCCAGTATTGTAATCCAAAATATTTACAATGAGCATCGTTTCTGCGTACTGTAATATTTAGCGAATGCGACAGAATTAATGCAGACTTATTTTAATTTCAAACTGGAATAAAACGCGTATTAAAAAAAATCGCCTAGTGGTGAAGTTAAGCTTCGCATTCAGGCAAAGGAATTGCGATAAGGCCCAAGAATATTTCAAATACAAATTTTTTTTTATTCCCTATCCTCTAAAAATAAGGAAACAAAGTCTTTAGGCACCCACGTATTGTCATTGAGTGACATTAAAAAAAGAGCAAATATTATACGTGTACCTCATTGTCATTGATGAGGAATAAAAGGCATGGTACCGAATAGAAGCGCATAACTAGGTCCAAGTCGTCGCTTCTTTTAGGTCTTATCGGATCTGCTATGCCGAGCCTTAAATAAGACGAAAATAACCTCAGTCATTTCCTTATAGATGGCTGTGCGGGAATGAGATAGGATTCAAAGCAAATAAGGAAATCTATTCACCGCTAAGAGGACTTAAGAGGAGGGGGAAGATTAAAGGAAGTAGTTGAGGCTGCAGCCTCACAACAAAAAAAAAATATATTCGCCTTGATGACCTTCCTCATCGCATTCTCTCGGAAGTTTCTCGATATTTATGAATCAGCCATTAGCGATTTCATACGTGGTTAAGCGTCGGTGATTAAGGAATAGATTAGAGGGCACTGATATTAATTACAACGTGGGAAATTATCCCTTTTTCACGCATCGAATTTAGTGCTATCTGCAGGACTTATACTAACGGAATTATTAAGTAATCATCATGATATTTAATGTTTTTATATCAGAATGCATTCACATATAGAAAATGTCATTTACATGTATAGATGTATAACAATTAACTAATTTCTTCATATTTTACTTTAGTTATAATTCATAATTTTTTTATAATAAAACTCCTACAGAGATTTGATATTTCGCGGAAATCCACTACCAACAGACATCAAACTTAGGGAAAACAGTTATTTTTATCTCTTTTCATAGCGCACTCATTATTTTCCACTTTTGAATTTTCCATTTTTAATTATTCAGTCAGGTAAGGCTTTTTTGGATTTTGCCGTGCATGTTTTAGCCGTACTTTATAGTATTCGCAAGTATCATTGTAAAGAAGGAAACCAATCAAACAAAGATTCTGTGTACAGAAATAGCTTTATCAGGATCCATTGCACAGCCTCAATATTCAAAGGAATTGAAAAACCTTTAATAGCATTAATTTGAAAGAAAAAGTAGATGTTAAATTGCAATTTATTGAGAATTCTCCACGAAAATGCGAATCCGTCTCAGTACTTGTTCCAGCAAACAATTCCGTCATTAGGTGTACTTTACTCAACGATCTCATTCAATTTGTATTGTTCTTTGATTTTCAATGTAGTTTTTACCTTTCTATTTGATGCAGCAAATCTATTTGATACAGCATTTCTAATTTATGTAAATGCTTTCCATGAAATATCCTGAAAATTGGGAATGGCAATCCTACACTACTTTCAAATAGCTTCCGGAAATTATAATGATCTACCGCTGCATTAAATATATGTCATATAATTAGACACCGTTCAAATAGAGAATTATGCCATCTAAATTCAATCCAAAATCAGATATTTATCCATCCCTGTATCCTGCAAGCCATCTATCTGTTTGTGACAGGAGGTTCAAATAGTGAATAATAACATCTAAATTCAATCCAAAGTTACATCTTTATCTATGCCTATATCCTGCAAGCTTCCTGTCTGTTTATGACGGGGTGTACATCCACCGTAAATGTATTTCTTAATTTGTTTCCTGTTAATCTAATGTTTCCTCCAGTATCCTATTGGATTCTGTAACAAGGCGGACTCATAATATCTGAAATGTTTTCCGAGAAAGTTATATCTCTGAAATTTTAAACAGGTTTAACCTAAATTTTAATCCCTTTTGTGCCATTAATTCGATAGGTGGGAATCTAACGTTTCTCATCAAATTATACAGAGTGCCATGGTTACACGTCCATAATTACGATATAAAAATCTGTAGTAAATCCTGCTCTGATCTGCCTTTCTGCTCTTCAGTAAGTTTCAGTTTGATACACATAATTTCGCAATCCTTGGTTATCCTAACGTACTCACTAAGTCTTCCTTAACTCCTATATACACATAATTTCGCAATCCTTGGTTATCCTAACGTACTAACTAAGTCTTCCTTAAATCCTATAAAGATCTCACCTCCACTTGTATCACACTATCTTCTAAATACTATAAAACCCTGCGGAAATATTTAATTTGAATAGATACTCAAGAAATGTCAACAAATTACGCCTGAGACAATCTTCTTCATGCCCATATTTAAACAAACACTGGATAACAAATTCTGTTAAAATGGTCGAAATGTAGGCCACATAAAGTATTTAGCACGCTAAATGTATATTTCTTAATCAGCCAACAAGCTGAAATACTTCAAAAATTAGGGGGTAGTTAAAGTTAACCTTGCTGTGTTTCAAATATCAGATAACCCTAGGCTAAAATTCTTGTCTTCCTTTTTTCCATTATGAAGCTATATTTTATTTTTTGGTGTAATTCGTATTCAAGACCATTCCATTTATCTATATGTTCTGAAAACGCTATTATAGAGCCATAAAGCATTCCAGGTAAGGGCTTAAAGGCTGATAGTAAACTCTTGATACATTTTTTACCTCGGTGTATACCATTATTTCTGCTAAAAGGTAGATACCATTTACGCCTATTCTCACTTAGTTCATTTACGAATATGAGGCACTATCTAATCCATGAAATACAGCCTTAGCATAGGGAGAGGCTTTTATCTGGTCTCTTTGCTGCAAAAATCCTCCTGATAATACCTACCACCAGAGAGCATCTCTGAATCGACGATATCTACTTCACTTCTCTTCGGAACCTCTCTTTTAATTTTTCAGTTCAAGGTTTACTATCCTCTGTGTGCATTGTCATCATATCTTAATTTTTCCCAGTTACGGGTGCTGTTAATGTAAGGATTTAAGTGTAAATATTCTTTGAATAGGTTCTATGCAAACGTTACGTTTTGGCAATATAAATAAGGTTTCTTTAGTCTCTAAAGGAAGGCATATTTAGGCCTAAAGTTGTGCACTTAAAGAAAAAACTAGTGGAAAAAATTGAATTTTCTATGGGCATATTTCTATTTAAATGTTTTTAAGGTTGTTTCACCAGTCAGATTGGTGTCCTTTTAATATTGTTAAATTTCATACCAACAAATTTGTTACCCTTAATTATCATGCCTTCAATGTGTGTGAAAACTCGCTTCAATGAATCATTAAATTGCTTAGTCGTTGTTTATAAAAAAACGTCATCCGGTAAACGCATCAGATAATTACAATATCCGTTCCTAGTCACGACTATACATTTCGCCTCCGTGCATTATTAATTAATTTTTATGAACATTTTATTAAATTAAATTTTCTTAAAATCAAAGGAAAAAGAAATTTCAAGGTTAAAAATCCCTTATAAGGATTCATTCATTCAAATACGCTAACATTTTACCTTCCGGTTTTTCATCTCAACGTGATTTTTGTGCGAAATATTTAACATTAAGTATTCTATTAAGAAAATTAAAAACTCAAGATTTATTTAAGTTTTACAAATATCCTGTAACGTATATGATTTAAAAATTATTTCTGCTTTCCATCGAGCTCAAACTCAACTGAAACACTCTATAAACAATCTTTGAAATAGTCATAATTCCTTACAACTTTACCCTTACCTTTTACTGTACAACACTCAACGTAATATTGCACATAGAAAATCCCGTATGAGCGCCGTTGTATTTCCGTGATTTATTGAAAATCATCGCAGACATGGTCACATGCTTATTTATATAGATATACATTCGGCAAATGCGCACGTATTCGCTTGACACCCACCACAGACAGGCATTCAGCGAAGCGTTGAAAGCGGCCTTCGTTCGCTTTCCCTATCTCGTAAATAGGCTCGAGCGGAAAGCGATGGAACTATTGGTGGTGTTGTATTCGGGGCAGAATTATCTCTCCGACGTTCATTCGCTCCTCGATCGCATCATGTGCGAAGAGAATGAAATGTTTCGACCCGCCTTTCATGCTCTCAACTATCGGATCCATATTATTCTTCCCCATTTTCTCGCAAACCCTTTTGCACGACATCAAGTGGAGAAAAAATTAAACGCAATATCAACGCAATCCGTGCAGGATGGATAAGAGGCGGGTTCTCTCTCTCTCTATTGAAACGCGATAGCATCTTCCGAAAGCCATTTAGAGTGCGCTTCGGCGACTTTCAGGCCAAAAGCACGCCATTGCAGCAGAGTTAAATTCTCCGCCATTTATTCTCTCTTCTCCTTGAAAATCTCCTGTTTGCTCGAGCTGAGGCAACTCTCTCCTTTCAGTGCATGAAGAACCTTCCTTAGGAGACTATTTATCTTCTCCCCCTTTTAATATACAAATACATGAGTATAAATATTTAGTTTTGAGATGTGCAAGAAGAAGGATGTATTAGGGATATGCTAGAACTTCTAATGATGTGAATAGTAATCCTAAACTAATATATAGATTAATTAAACTAGATCCATTCAATTGGTGTAAGTACCATGAGATCATTATTCACTGGACTTATAACACTAGACATGGTATTATCGTGTATACTTAAAATGGACTTCATTTTAAACTCATTATATGCCAGGATATTTCATTTTTGTTAAAATGAAGCTTGTAGATGATTTGTATGTAAATCTAACATGCATATAGAAAATTAATTATAATCTTCACTTTAAATTTAACAAAGTGTTATAATACTAGGCAATGTAGTAAACCTTAGCAAAAGTCGATCTTAAGCATGTGCCATAATTCCGGGCCTAAATCGATTGAACCAATGGAAGAGAATTAATATGTAACGACAAAATGTATCATAATATGGTAAATACTAATGTAATGTAATTTAGCAGATTTAAATGATATGGATTTATTTTGGCAGAATGGATTACAATAGTTTAATTAAAGATATCCTCAAACGTCTTCAGGAAAAAGGAATCCGCAAGATCTTAGATTCTACGGATTAAGAGATTCAGAAAGGAACAATCTAAACTGGGAGAAAGAAAGATATTCAGAGAAAAAGTGTTACGAATGAACGAATTTCATGGTACAGGTAAGAAGAATAAAATAACATAAGAATACAGCCTCTATCTGCTCCGGGAAAAGAAATTAGGAACAGTAAAATTGAAAAGAGACTTTCGGATAAAAGCACTATGGATGATGAATATGTGAAGGTGGTTCGTAGAATTCTTCGTGGAGAAAAACCAGGGCTTAAGTGTATCATACATCTGCAAAACACACCAAGTTTGTGCTACGCGGATTCACACAAAACTTTCAAGACACATTCCTTGCACAAAAATAACAGACGTGTCCGGCCGTTCAACTCAATGCGCATTTGTGTATGCATAATTTGCAATTGAAATATTGTCGTCAGACAACCAGGCAACACATGTGCATTACCTTATATATATACTACAAAATGCTATTTTTAAATGACAGTTATTATAAATTAGCTTCTAAAGTATTATTTGGTGTTTTAATACTAGTATTCCAACGTTAATGCCAACTCTCTAAATTTGTGGCTCATGAAGTAAGTGAGCGCTTAAAACGGCGAGCCTTTAATTTCTTAAAATCTCCTATAGGCGGCTAATACGGAGATTTAGATGTTAAAATAGAGTATTTACGACGATTTCATTTCTCTCATTCAATGTCTTACTCAAATGGAAACAGTTTCATGAAAAAGGAGAGATTATTAATAATTTTTGAAGTTTATTGCTGAAATTATCAGTGTCGCCGTTATAATTAATTATTTTTCGTAGTGCCGTAGATTCCATTGAGATTAAGTCTAGCTTTGATGGCAATTAATTCGCAGCATATATTTTTTTATTGTAAAATACCGCCGCAATTAGACGCAAAGTCAGTTGGTAACGCTAACTTACACTACAATTCACAGCTAGTGAAACAATGCTACAAAGTTCTACATATACAACAGCAGAATATCAGTATTTACCCACTTCCTACATTAACTACATTACTTTGCAAAAAAAACAAATTCACAATTTACAATTTACACAGCTATAATTTACAAAATAAACAAAAATCACGACAAGCACCATGTTAATTTAACGACTGAGTCCGTGATTATAAATGTCGGACATAGTTAATGCGGAGTTTAATCTCGCAATTTATATAAGTTATATTTGTTGATTAAACCGAGCAAAGCAGTTCATGCTATCTATGTATACTACTTATCTAGTTGTAACTTCCTAGTAGAATATGAAATCCATATCTCAATATTGATGTGAAAGCACATAATATTTGGGTTCCGCGAAACAAAAATCGTGCAGAAAGGTCCTCATTCTACTAAAGTTCAAGGTATATAAAACTTCCGAGTACGTACGAGAATCATGAAACATTTATAATCAATCAAAATGATAAAACTAACTGAAATGCTAAGATTTTATAGAATTTCACTTCAAAATGAATGACCTGTTGGCCATTTTTCTGAAAAAATTAATCGACACCAATGTTTGTAGCGCTGAAAAATTAGATTTCATAACTCCTCTCCAGCCCATTCTCTGATTCTCATTAGAAAACTCTTAACAGAACAAAATTATCGTGTCATGATGTTCCACCAAAGAAAAGTACTTTTGAAATGAAAGCCGAATTTGCACGTTTGCATCATCGTTATAATTTACAAAAGCAAAATTTTAATTTAAATAATGCCTCCTTGAGTTTACCATACTTTCTCCCGTAAATGAATAAGAGGAATGTTTCTGAAGCCTTCCACATCGATCGGCCGCTCTTTTCTCTCCTTGATATTCCCATTCGTTTTAGATCGGACAAATATTCTCCTCTTAACAATTTCCCTCCCCGAACTCATTTCTCATCTCATTCACGAATCTTTCATCTCTTATTTGCCCGTTTTTTCCCTCTGAAGTATGTTTCCAGCTCCATCATCCACCCTTCCCTCTCCATTTTTCTATCTCTCGCCAATTCCGCTTCCTGTCTTTTCATATTTCACTTTTGATCCCTCTCTCCCCCACTTCATTTGTTCCCCTCCCCTACCGCTCCCTCCACCCCAATTTGCACTCCTCTTTTTCATTTCTATGGATACCTGCATCCACCCCAGTACCCCAGTAGCCACTCCATCTTCCCCACTCGATTTCCCCGCTCTTTCACTCTGTGCAGTTGCTCTCATCCATCTTTATACTTCTGTCATCTTCATAATTCCCCATGTCAATTACGTCGGAAAATCCTTTCTGTTCTTTCCGGCCTCCTTTAAATATTTCTCCCGATTCTACGCTCCTTTTATCTAATTTCAATGTATTCCCGACTCGCTTTCTTCCATCCGAGTCCCGCATTCTGTATTGTGTATCTTATAATCCGCCGCTTCGCACTTTTCCTCTCTCAGCAGGATTTAACGCCTCCAAGAACAGGAATTCTCTTTCAAAGATAAAGAGACGCCTTCCTGAAAAAGGAAGTGTTTAAAATATTTCACAGCGTGTTTGGGCCAATATATCGAATTTCGCGCTGGAATTCGTTCCGAATCGGCTACAAAGAAATATCTGGGAAGGTTTTTGTTGAAAGTATGTCTCGTTACGCGGGTGCTTAGTCTTTATCGCAAAGATTCTCGTGGACCAGGGCTCGAATTAAATCTTTCTTGAAGATTCTTCACCTTTTCAATTACCTTCTTATCCCGTGCTAATGTATAAAATATCGAACTAGACATTCGTCTACGATATACTGATTTCAATAGCTTACACATTTTGTCTTATGTGTGATTGAATGAACAAGTTGGTCTCTCTTCCACCCAACCTAAAGTGTTAATAATGAAGTTAAAATTAATGTTAGCAATAGAACACAAAAACAACAAAGAAAGATTTTGGTTTGCGGGGAAAAATCTTCTAAACTGAAGATTAAAGAGGACTAAAAACCTATTGTGCGGGTAAACTCTTAAGAAGGATGGGGATGAAAAAACCCACGAAAGCATAGTATATAATGTAAAAATTGTAAATAAATAAAAAAAAGAAAAATGATTAGAAATGAAATCAATACGATCAAATCAAATCGATACGATTGAAAGTTAAATGCAAATTTATGTACTTAATAAATTAAGTTCAATGACATCAAAATATCACAAACCTAACAATTATGTTAAAGCCAAATTAATAAAATGGATAAGGGTTTCAATATAAAACAGAAATATCGGTTTCAGCAAATGGAAAGTCATCATCAGATCAATGCGGATCATCACCCTACGAGACGCATTTGCAGCTATGAATTACAAAATAAAGTATCGACGACAAATCAACCTAAATATCGCGTCTGTCTTTTGAAATATTATTTTATTTCCTTTCTTCTTTTGCCTAACCTCTGCCGTAACCTTCGCCTAACTTCTACCGAGAAATAACTGTAACTCAAATATTCTGGTATCAATCTTATCTTAAGTTATCAATCAAAAAATCTTAGTTTATAGCTCCCATTTTTCTATCCCAAAATTCTAGAACAATGAATTAATGTAATCAATCAATATTGATCATCGAAACGAATGTTATTTTTCAGTGAACATAACAGTAAAATATTATTACATATAGCTCGCCTCTGTAGTGTTTAAGGTTACAGTTTAATCCTAATAACGCTTAATAAATAAATAACAGGGCTCGGTTGTTTATGTTGTGTTATTTGATATTTAATTGTAAAAAACCGTCTTCTATGACTTAAATGTACAGGGAAATTTTGCTTTTGTTGTTATTATTATTATTAATGTAATAAAATTAATATAATAATTTAAAAATAAGTAAAATTTTATCAATCTTTTATATTGAAAATGCATCAACGTACAGAAATGTCGTATACATTTATATAATCAGAAGAATCCAAACATTATGGCCTACTGTACACCACCATTATGAAACATTTTTAGCACCTATATACATTACTACATTAAGTTAATATCGACTGAAAAGGATGTTCAGATAATCCAAATGAGATATTTTATGCTTTTAGAATCTTTCTCAATTCGAAGATTGTTTTGTTGTAGCTATCAAGGCTATCCTATTTCCAGCCAATCGATTCCCTCGTAGTTTTTCTTTATAATTGTTTCAACCCATATCTCCCACTATTATTGACTTCCGCGAACTTTCATACCTTTATTAGATTACCTATTGTTAGATTCAGTTTCTTTTTCTTTTTAGCAATGTCTTGGAAAATGTTATTATTTTTCTCACTCTCCGATAGCAGCACATCTTCATTACTTCTTATATTTTCGAATTCAATCTTCTGTTGTTGTAGAACAGAGTCAGAGAATATGGAGCTCTCGATTTGCCAATTGGTTAGTACGTTTGCCTTCGATGTAAACGTTCGATTCTCAGTATGGGAACGTGTTGTTATTATTATTAGTTATTGGGAACACTGAGCTTATACGAACGAAATAACCTCTGCTCTCAAAGCTGTTTTTTTAACTACTGTAAGGAGGTTTTAAGTGAAATTTAAATTTTCTCCAGTATTGAGAATGTAGAATGGAAAAATTTCCAACTAAACTAAATGAGAACAATACCCTGAGTGGACACATTTTCTAACTTTTACAATCCATAGAAAAGTACTACTCCCCATATATTTTTAAAAAATGTCACTATGACTCGACCCCAGGTCTTTTTTCGAGAATATGCTCTAACTAATTAATTATTTCCTTTCCTATTTTTATTTCGATAATTTATTAACACCCCACATTAAAACTTCCTCTTGTATAGATAGTAGTACAGTTCTATCAGCATAAAATCGTAACTTCATATTATTATGTTTATTGATCCATCACTCTGGAAAGAAATGTTGATTTTATTCAATATTTTGAAATCTGCTCGAACTAGTTGAAAATGCCCAATGACTTGCATAAATACAATATTAACGGTGACGTTTCCATTTAACTTTGCACCCCATTTGAGTCACTAGCATTTTGCTTCTTAACTAATTCTCGTAGTCTTGGTCTTTGACCGAGAATTGATTCGGATAATTATGAGGGAACCCAACGAACTGTACTCTGTAATTTCTCGATTCGGATTGTACGTCACACCTCCTTCTCCACCAATCCCTGAATTCTAATTGCTCTTTCCCTTTGTACTTTTCATCATCTTCACTCTCTCGTACCGGCTTTTCCTTCCCACTTCTGCTTTCCCTTAATTTCCTCAAGTAATCCGGTTCCGTCTTAATCCCATTCACTATTCTCTTTCAAAACATTCTCCTACGCTTACTCTTATCCTTTCTCCAGACTTGCATTCAACTTTTACACCTCAAACGACAAAGCAGAAAACACCATTTCATTCTTGGCTCCGAGCAAAGCTCTCTTAATTGCGTGGGATATTAAAACGCAAGGTGGTTGAATATTTGTCATGCGTTAATAAGAATTTTCTTAATTGCTGCCAGAGGAAAAAATGACGGTAGGTCCAATTACCAAGTACATATTACCCGGTATTCATTAATGAGTATATATCTCACGGTATCACCGGGCAAATTTGATCCCGGAGAAATCTTTAAAAACGTGTATTTAGAGCACGGATCTTTTTGCGACTAATTCTCATTTAACGTTGATTAATACATAATTCTTACTTAACGGTGCATTATTTCATGAAAGAGAGGCGAAATAGATTTTATAAATAGGTTCTTTGAGGAAAATCCTCAAAACTGAAGTTGCAACGAAACTTGTCTTCTCACGACACAACACAAAAAAAAAATAAAAAGGGAATTATTTAAATGAAATAATATTAAACATTATCATATTCATAATCATAAATAAACATGATAAAATCAAAACCAAGGACATATAATCTACGTTACTTTTCAAGGTAAAGGGACTTAGTGTGTGAAGGCGTGTACCTAGGAGAAAAACCCAAAGTAAAACGAACGTGAAAAAGTCTTACGGGCAAGTACTCAAACCAAGAACGTTCCAATTTTAGGGAGGATGCTTTTACCAGAACATTCCTCTATGTAGTTGTGAGAATGGTATGCTTAGAATGTTCTGGCCTAATTCTTCAAAGCACCCGACCAATACCAATATCGTAAAATGGATATTCTGGCTCAAAGTCCCGATCCTGTCAGGCTTTTCTCATGTCCGTTTTTCCTGTTTTATTTCTAAAAATTAAATATAAATTTGAATTTATATATGCTTTGTTCGTCTCTGTCATTCTTAAATCAAATAGTATGTTTGCTCTTCCTCAAAATGTATTGAATGGAAGGACTCCGATTCTCATTTGGTGTGAATTGAAATTTAATTCATCGATTGAAATTTCAATTTAAGCACGCATTGACAGTACTAAAATGTATTCTGATATAGTCAGCAACTTGAAAACGTATTGTACATTGTTGTTTTACAAATACAGTGGTGCCTGAACTCACGAACTGCTGTACATATGACCTTTTTGATGTACGAGCTTAATTCTCACTCAATGTTGACCTTTAGGTGCGAACTTACTCTCGAGATACTGGTAAAAAAGGAAAAACTGTGACGTAAATGTGATGTGAAACTGTGTTCAGTATTACGAACTTTTCAAGTTACGAGCATCAAGCTGGAACGAATTAAGTTCGTAAATCTAATATTAATCTGTCAAATACGTATTGAAATTATATCTCAAAACTACTTGGGTCTTTCATAAGTAGCTCTGATAGACGTAAAATTGAGAGATTTTGGACCGGATGACGTTTTTCCACTAAATTTGTCACCACATTCTGGTCTAGTTTAGATAAATCTCAGCTTTCAATTTCTCACCGCTGTAGCGTTCAGCCTGGGGACATCGCCATTACGGGCAGAGATGAGAAGATGGTGGGTGAATATCGAGATGGTCCAAGGCGTACAGAATGCCAAACATTGGATGGCCACTTCCGTGGCTTCTATTTCTCGTTTCTCCTATCTTTCAGAGACATTTCTTTCCTCAAAATAAAAATTATTCAATCGAGCATGAAATACGTGAGAAAGATACAGTCCTGAATAAATTGCATATAATTGTTTGTTGTTGTGCCCTAGATAAGAATACGGACACAATATGAAGAGAGAATAATTTTAAGAATAGACTGCTAGCTGCGAGAACTTGAACTCTATAATAACTACGAACTTGCAAGCAAGGGTTATCACTCAGTCCTACGGTAACAAGGTTGGCTACAAACGGTTGTTTATTTTACGACATTCACAATCGGCATATAAAGCGTAGTCTCTCTGATCAAACAGATCCCTTTAAGTTATACGGCCATTTTCATGTTTCCCATATGCACATGATTTTTCTCAAATTGTTCAGAACTCGTTCAATATACATTGATACTAATTAAGACTTTTAATGAAGTTTTAAATGATACATACCCAAAAAAATCCAACCAATGCCATAAACTGTTTGACCAATCGTGCCCTAATTTATTTACCATGAAACAGATGCTATGGAAGGTAAGACGATATTTAAGGAGAGTTTTCAAAATTAGTCCTATCATAAAATCGCTCTTTCTTGTACTTCTTGCAATGAAATATGTTTACAATAGCGTTGATACCGCGTGAGCCGCCAAATGGCGTACGACAGAACGTTTCTTCATGTTTACCACTCAATTCAGTTTAAAGTGATAGAAACAATTAATTATAAGTATGGAATACTGGCAACTAGACCTAAACACAAGCAAATGCTCCGTAGTAAATTTTTTCGAAAGAAAACAGTTGCGGCAGAATAAATCGTACAGTATTAGCGGAACGGTAATTAAAGTAGTGGACTCGGTAAAATATCGTGGAATCACTCTTACGAATAACATGAACTGGAGTACGCACATCCGTAACATTTGTGCTAAAGCAACTAGAAAACTCGGTTTCATTAGGCGTATTGTCGGTAAATGTGACGAAAAAG
>KZ308670.1:54424-126366 GCA_000376725.2 Ladona fulva | reverse complement strand
TATCGTAGTCTAACCAATAATGGTTGTTATATAAAAGCTTTCCTGGTGAAATTCGCAGGAAAGTAGTAAATTCTGTTTATAAGAGTTAACTTTATCTTTTGAAATTTTCCTATCCCCTAGACATTACCGAAATTCAATCCAGACGGAAAATCGAGGTTGATGGAATGTTAAATGTATTCTCTTACATACGAATCATGGGAGAGAGAATTGATGATGATTATCTGAAGAAAGTAGGTAGAGATTATGTAATGTACTTAAGTATAACTTCATAGCGAATAAAATTATCCATATATTACTTCTCTGAAATTAAACAAATAAGGGTGTTTTTGTGATTTAAATTTAATGACATCGTTATTCTATCTATACCTATTTCCAGCTATTAATATTTTGGCAAATTTCTAACCAGATATTACCCGTTTAACAAGGAAGAAGTAGCCGTAATAAGTCAAGTTATTGAAAAGTACGATATGTCTTAGTTGTTTAATTACACCTCTCCAAATTAAATCGAACACATTGTATTTTCTGTTTCATTTATTATCGATTTACTTGACATTTACGCTTGATAAGGTGATCCTATATTTTTACAGAAATTGCAACCGATACCCATATGGTATCATATATCTTTCATCAGCCTTTGACAGTAAACGTTTGAAGTTAAATTTACAGAAGCGCTCCCAGCGTTTGCTGCCGATTCTATATAAAGTCAAGTGGATCACAAAACCGTCATACTCATATCCTCTCGCATTACGAAACATCTCCCGTAAGTATAGAGGAGCAAATCGCTGTTATTTATGGATGAGAGAGGGCACTCCATGCGGAATTCCACACATTTCGAAGGAAGAGCTATTCCAGAAAGACGATCACCGGGAGAGTATAAAGGCAGCAACGGCCTTCCAATGCATCATTTTCGGTAACAAGTAATCCGCTCGCCTCTATGGCAACGGGAGGGGTAAATAAAGGGGAAATATATAAAGTGTGGGAGTGGAGCGTTTTAAAACGAAAGGGAATGAAATATTTAGGGCGCGGTCACCTCCATCCAGATGCGCCGGTTGCCTCTAAACACCCACGGGCGAGGGCAGCGCATTAGCATTAGCCGCCCCCTTATCTCGTGGGGTCCCCGCCGCAGCCCTCCATTTTGACGGGGTCCATAATCCAGGTAGCACAAGATAAAAGGCAGAGGGGGTAATTGAGGGGGAGAATCCCGCTCCGGCCGGGCAGTATAATTCCGAGGATAAATTAGGGTACGGATATTAGGCGATAAAGAAGGAAGGGAGATATCTCTGAGAGAGAGTTTTAATTGTCGCAATTACGATGTCAATGAAGATCGATGTCGAACAATGAAAAATGAATCGATAAAATGATCTTACAAGGTAAATCGACTTTTACGTAGGATAAAAGGTACCGTTGCTCCTCCTAGTTAATTTTCCCGAAAGGTATTGACTGAAAAAGGTCAGTGCTCAAAATTTAAAATCGAGGAGGACGAAAAATCGAAACTTTGCCGTGAGAATTTCTAAGTCGCAGTCGTTTTTCCTATTTTTTTACAAACAGAAGGCGCTTAGATTCCTCTTGAAATATTTTCGTTTATCCTCTCCCTTTTTTATGGCTATTGAAATTAATTATGAAACAGATTCTCTTAAAACATGTCTTATTAATTAAAATTAAAAATGTATTAATATGAATTAGACTTAAATTGATTGGTAATGGTTTCTTTCTCATCTCTGCCCCTCGGTTTGATTTACCCTAAATTTTTACTTTCGACTCGAATGGATTATATTTAGAATTAATAAATTCTATGGAATTGCTCTTAATTTTTTATTAAATCTGTCATATAATCTACTGTATTTTATTAATCAAACTTTCGTGAACTTCGCAAAAGCAATTTTAATACATTAAAGACCTTGGAAATAATTTTATTTATTCGGGAAAATGTAGTATTTCTTTGACAAACTGCAGGATAAGGTTAATATTATGATTTTCAATCTCAATTAAAATTTAACAGTTTGCTATTAAATAGGATCATAAATTGAGAAAATTAGAAAAATCGAAAAGTGAGAAAATCATTGCCGTTTTCTCAAATGGCGTGGAGAGATTTTTGGAGTTGCATAGATTTCTTTCTATCTTTCTTTTTAATTGTTGAGTTCTGAATTATTTTTAATTGTGTTCACTGAAATCTGAAGGAAATTCATACTTAAACATTTTTATTGCATTCTATGCAATTCTTTCTATCTCTTAGTGAGGTTTTCCAGTTGGGGTAACTTTTCTAAAATTTGGTTATTTTCCGATCGTTTAAAATAGAGCGGAATTGAAGAACCAATAAATGGGATGTAATTATTGGGTAATAAACTTACAAGAATTAACATAATCTAGGAATGAATTCTTAAAACATGGGAACAATGGAAGAAAAGCTGAATAACTTTACCCTTGCCTATCAAGATATTTATCTTCGTCCATTCATAACTTGGGAGAATACGATGTAAATCTATTCTATCGCGGCCCAAGTTCTGTTAGAATCCCTTACAGAATGTTCTTGGATTTCTCCTTTTGTTCCACCACATTCCTCAACATATTTATGAACCATATCTTGCGCACATATTTTTAGTGTTAATCCCAAAGTAGGTATTGGTTTACCTTTCGAAGCTCTTGTCGAATATTTATTTTCCCTACACATACTCCTTCCTTTCACCTCGTAACAAGATTAAGGTGCTAACCCGTAGATAGAACAATAGATAATGAAGGGATCTCCCGGAGGAGTAAATCCCTTAAAATATAAATTAGTTTCAAGTAGCATATTACGACTTAAGATAATATGTTACAACTGAACATAATGAAATCAAAACTCATTCATAAATTAAAATCAAACGGTTCATGATATCATTCCGCTTACATTTTAGTGTAATATTTTAATATGATTATGTACATAGTAATGTCTTTCTTGGATTAAAAAGGGATTAGAAAATCCTACCTTTACTCTAATTGTTATAATATAGCATTTTCTGCTATGATAATCGAATAGAGTGTGATGAAAAGCAACCAAGTTCATCGGAATCAATACCGTATTAGGGTCAACGTAAATTTAAAAAAAAACGTGAAAAGAATATCAGTTCACTTCGTAGGAGAATTCATGCACCCACAAAATATACCAAAGGGAATTGGACGTGAAATATGTCCAACGAGACCAGTATTTGAACCCATCTTGTCACATCAAAAGATATATACATATTCTTTTTGTGTACTCCAGTGTGTCAATTCTATGGGTTATAAGCGATTGAATGTATCGTAGTCTAACCAATAATGGTTGTTATATAAAAGCTTTCCTGGTGAAATTCGCAGGAAAGTAGTAAATTCTGTTTATAAGAGTTAACTTTTTCTTTTGAAATTTTCCTATCCCCTAGACATTATCGAAATTCAATCCAGACGGAAAATCGAGGTTGATGGAATGTTATATGTATTATCTTACATCCGAATCATGGGAGAGAGAATTGATGATGATTATCAAAACGTTTGTAAAGGAGAGTTGATTGATGATTAATGAGCCTTCAAAACGGATGCCTTACTCGGAGTTGTCCAAAAGAGGGGATAAGAGGGTGTTTCACACGAAAGCAAAGGAGCATAAACTATACACATATACTAAAGGAAGGCCACGAAGGAACAAACTTGGCAACTTTTCAAGAGTTCGCAATTAATATGCTGTTGGTTCGATGCACAAATCGGTGCTATGAATACGAATTCAAACATTATTTATTCACAGGTGTTCGTTGCTATTGATTTCTAAGTAAATATTTAAAGTATTTCATTTGGAGAGGGTGAAAGCTAACAACATCATCCATTATTTATTCAAAGGATGGGGTGTAAATGCCGCCGTTTCAATTATACAAGGGTAAACAGACGCTTTGAGTATAGGCTTCGGAAGAGGGAAAAGTTAACATCTAGGGCGCGTCGATAACAACAGAATTAATAAAATGCGATAATAACCAGTCAGTTCAAACGATCAGATCTAGAGTAGAGGCATTTATGTGCAAGGTATTGGAATATTGCTTAAAAAGTAGCATCAGAAAAAGGAAAGAATTCACTTTCCGCGCTCAATTTTTCGGACACGGTCTAAAATAAAATAACTTAGCCCTCACATATTTAGGTATATAAACACAACTAGGAATTCAGGTTTCAGATCTGATTTTCTCTATCTCTTTTGCCTTATAGTCCTTTCTTGACTTGATGTGGGTCCCACTTTCATATCAAATTTACAAAGATTATTATAACAGGAAACTCTCAGTAAATGTTTTGATGATAATGGTAATAATAATAACTTGAATGGAAACAGGAATATAATCCTAATTATACTAAGTATAATAAATGGTTATTCGTACTATTTCCGAACACACACTCCCTATACAGAAAAATCCGACTAGTCGAGGCTCGAACCGGAGACCTTGCGGTTGGAATCAAACGCTAACCTCCCCACCACCACGGTCGGTTATATAATTATATATTCACGGGTTTAAAACGAGAAGGGAAAATGGATATTCTTATTATGGAGTCCATGAAAACGGATGTTCTGTTTCCGAAATGCGCATTTTTCCAGAAATCTGTAATCCGGAACTTCCCGTTTTTCTCTAAAAGCGAGTTCCGCTTGCCGACATACGGCTTACGGAATGTTTTTACAACCTTTAATTCATTAATGGCCGTGTTCCAACATTCTTTTCTTTCAATAAATATTCACTTTGAAATTTCTATTAAGTGTTAAATTAAAATTGCACGATAACATTTAATATTTTATTGCATTGGTTTAACTAATTACACAAATGTTATCGCAGACCAATATTTGGGGACCCACCTGGTACAGACTCCCGATTTTAACCAACTCTCATAACTCTTTCCCAAGTAAATAAAACCTGAGTTACTTTTACATCCTTTGTTTTTGATAGGGAATTTAGTACAGCAGCATACATTTCGGTTCGACAAAAGATCACCTGACTCCTCCAATATTAGGTGACTTTCAACAGTTATGTGGAGAAAATCTATCGGCAAAATCTTCTTTTGCAGAAAGCACTGGATTGAATCAATTCATGAGTTTCATCTGATTAAGCGCTGGCCATTTAAAGTAATTACTGCATTCACCGACACCAGCAATAGCCTCAAATAGTGCGAAGGATCCGCGAAACGAAAATCCGGTGTCCGAAAATAATTTCGGGGAGTGCTTTCGCCAAATAGTCTCGAAATGCAATGGTTCGACGAAAGCGAGCTCCCCCTTCCTACGGCGCTCAATAATGGTTGGCGCTCAGTTTGTTCCTCAATCCGCTTACTGCGAAGTCATCTGTACCCAATCGGGCCGCTTAATTGAATGATGTCGTCATATAAAAAGGTCGTGCGATCGCTCCCATTTTTCCTCCAGTGATTCAAGAGGGTTTAAAAAACACGGAGGCGGATGTGACGTCACCGCGGGGAAGGATGACAAATGCCGATCGGGAGAAGTGCAACGGGAAGTTGTAAATCACGATAAGACAAAACGCGGCACTAATAGTCCTCCGATGGATTGGCGGTCTCCCCGGTTCCATTAAGGAAATGAAAACTCGCAGCAAAGAAACGCCTCCGGGTCGGAGCTGAGTTTTCTCGCCCAGAAACCCCTCATCGGTTCCCTGACCGCAGTGTTTTCCAAGTGCGTTTGTCTTAAGGGCTCACGTGTACCTCGTCGCGGAATGTGACCTGCCACAGACCACCGTAAAGGGTGGGTTCCCAGGACCGGAAAGTAACACGTGACCTGGTTCACTCCCTCTCCGGGTTGAATGTGGTCGATTCGAATCGAATTTGCATTCTGTGCATTAGCAATTGTAGTGGAAGCTCATGTCCAGATGTAGAGTTACATGATATGCTACAAATTACCATTTAGAATTCGCGGAGATTGAAATGCACTTCAAACAACTCTTCTCTTTCCTGTTTGTTTTCTGAGTGAGTGCAAGTTAAGCTAGTACGTCCTACATTAACTGAAATATTCTAATATTGCAAGGATGTAGGCGATTTTTTTCATATTTTCTGTTAATTTGAACTCCGGCACACTATTGAAATATCATTAAAGGCTCCATAGTTTTGACCGATTTAGATGTTTATTGCCTAATTTCTCCCATTGTAGGTTGAGGGCAGAATCGATTTCCTTTGGATGTAGTTAAAGGCGATAGTTCAAGAGGTTAAGGCATGACGATAAAATTTACTTTATCAACGAAGAAAAATACTGTAACATACAACTCCTTTTGCATGCGCTCTTTTGAAATCCCGCAGAAGGGTAAATATAGCCAAACTATGGCGCATCTTCCTAATGTGGTGCATTGCCTTATAGACCTAATTTTAAAATATAGTTCATACGAAAATGATACGAACACATAACGAAACCTACCACTTACTTCTATAAAGCTCATTGATAGTAAATTTTTGTTGTATTATTTGGTGGATTATGACTGTTTAAAGGGCGTATTTGAAGAAGGTATTAATTAACTGACGCATAAACTAAAAAAGCCACCCCTGACGTAAGGGCGAAAATATAATTTGAAAGCCTAACACTAACGAATATGCTTAGGGATCAGTTTATTCTAAGAATTCAAATAAATTTAAGGAACAAATATTCATAATTTTTCAACCTTTGGTCGTAACTTCATCGTGACTTGACAGACGTGCATTTCAAAGGGGTTGATAAAATTAAACCAAGCACATTTACATGGCTTGTTAATCCTTTCATTGTCTAAGGAATTCTATTTTTTTCGCTGAAGCACCTCCATTAAATCATAATGCAATTTACATAATGAAATAACAAGTAAGCTACTCATATTTTTTATCATTTGGATAAAACATTTTGTTGGCGTAAATGTGTGATTCCTCGTAGACTTAAAAACAACGATGTGGGCAGGGGTTCGAAGAATACTTTTGGAAGTTACAGTGCGTTATTTATGATTTGTGCACATTCTCAGTACATAGTTACGCTTGAATATGTAAAGTATACCTGAATGTTTCATTCGCAACACCATCCTCAGACCTGGAATTCAGAACTTTTACAGTCACAAATCTAAACTCTGAAAGTAAAGAGAAACTAGCGACGTAGAATCTACACGGGTTATAAATATTGAGGTCATTACGAGAAATTCTCATCCATTTCGAGGAAAGACATACATTGTTGTAAATATTTCGCTTATATATTAGAAAATTGTAATTAACAAATAGATTAGCATCATAGATTTTCGTTTGATTATATTAGTTTCCCATCATTATTTTTATTTCAGAAATCTTAAGACATATTACACAGACATTGTACTCCTATTTGCTACAAAAGTTTTCACGTGCACAAATTATTTAAGAAGAAATACAAACCAGAGTTGCAGGCCATTCAACGGAATGAGATGAAACTCTACTATTTACCAATTACAGATGTATCATTTCGGCGGAAGATTGGATGGGCATATTCCATGAAAGACATTAAGCCGCGTGTCTCCTTCCACCCTCCGAAAACTTCGCAACCGCTTCATGGATAGGCCTTTCCATTTACCGTAATTGAGAATATCCCTCCCGCTTTACGGAAAACAAACCTTTTAAATTGGAGGAATATTAAACCGGATGCGAAATTCTGCCTTCATACCAGAATTTTCATGAAATTTTGGCAAGTGTCCAATATTTATTCTGCTCTCAAAAAGGAGTCGATTATTGACCCGCTGATCCTTTCATTCTCGACCCCGAGCTCCACATCCAGCTGAACTGCTCACTCCACATTTCTTATTTTCCATCACAATTACCTTCTGAGATATACGGATCTCCAGCCTTCGGCCGCACCAAGTGCACCTTCTCCCGTCTCCACCCTTCACCTACATCACCCACTCACATTCCCAAGCAAAGTTGCCAAAATCGCTTTGAACACGTACTTTATTACACTAAGTAAAATAGTTTTATGTGCAGAAAGAAAGTCAAATATGTTTGAAGAAATATTCAGTAGGGTTAAGGGTATGGAAACATGTCATCTTCCATTGCAGAAAATAAAATAGATAGCTATTAATTATTATTGCCAAACTGATATCAATATATTCTTATCGTGCAAATTTAAGAATCGGTAAACTTAAAAGTCAATGAAATTATAAGAAAGTAATTGCTGCGAATTTGATTCGAATGAACGTATAAAAACAATTTCGACCACGTAGAATAAATAATGCGGTCATTTAAATATAATCAACTCTACAAGAATATAAATTTAATATAACTACTTCTGAAGAGGTGCATTTTATAACGGAAATTATTGTTGTAGAATGTAACATATACCGTCCAAATTCAATCCTTATCCTATATGTATGGCAAAGAGATGAGCTCTGGCTGAGTGCACATTAATTTTATTCTTAAACATAAACCAGCCCGATTGTGTTAAATTCACTTCAATTCCATATATAGGCAATATTACTGCATAATAAGCAAAAAGATATTTTAAACGGCGTCTGATTCTGGGACATGACAAACTTCACAATTGAACGTAAAACATTTCAGGACGACCGTTTCATCCACGATTTACGTAAGGTTTGCGTCAAGGTTCACTAAATGAACTTTCTTCCGGTTACTTGTTACGCATATGTTTGTCCAAATTCACGAAACACGGTGCAACCTACCGTGGAATTTGTTTACTAGCTCAGCCACTGCGTCACTAATGAAACGTGAATGATCGCGGGGGGAAATGAAAATCGCCGATTTTCGCCAAAACTTCGCAAACTTGGATTATATGTTTCATGGAAGCTGAAATTCGCCGTAATTTGATCCAGTATATGTACTTTGCAACCATCTAACTCTTGCTCCATTTCAGCACTCTATTACAAATGCTTTTTAGGGAGACCACTTACTCCAGTCAAAAATTTTAAGCACATCATCATCTGTTTTTCGCTCGAGACACGGCCAAATGCTCAAGTCCTTTCCTTGAATTGGGGCAGATATCCCCTTAATGAGGGCATTCAGTTATAAAAGGTTATTAATGGCAGAGTGGTATTGTTTAGGAGTTCCCTTCACTGCCTCGCCTGGCGAGGGTTCTGCGTGGCAGTTAAATTGGCCAATTACCGATTCCACTTCCTCCTTAGGGCATTAAATGGCTTAAGAATGCACTTCGACTGCCATAAGGAAATGCATTCTTCGCCACTTTCCAAGGCCCTCGGCCAGAGAAATACCATCGAAAAGGGAGCATTGTAGCACCAGCTGCGGATTACAGCAATTTCATACCATTCCGTTGTTTCTCAATGGCGAGATCTCACTCTCCTGAATCGTAATCATTTCATTCCAAGGAAGATAAACGCATTTAAATTCCATAGAGATTTAAGAATCGATCCGTGGAATTAATAGAATATACGATAATATTAAATGATAGACGTACGGAAGATAAAGATGTTTTAAATGTTACAAGTGTCGGAGTCAGCTGAACTACTTAGGCCTACGACACTAACATCAAATGAACTTCATTTACGGTAGAGATCGTAGGATAATTTTTATTCTTAATGAATATATAAAGCAATTTAAATATTGTTTCAACAACTTCTTTAGTGAATGGAAGAAGGTCTGTCTGTTTTGATACTCTTTCAAAATGGATGAAAATCTGACAGTGACATTGATATTTGATCATTATGAAAGAAGGCACTTATTTCCCTTATACGGGAAGCACAGGCATGACCAACTGGCAAATCGCGATCCATGTATACACAGTTAGGGAACATTCACTAAGCCACGACAATCATATACGACAGCTTTCAACTAACATGGGCCAATAGATTTCAAACGTATGAAATATTAAACATCAAGCTACTAATGCATGAGACCCTTAATTCAGATGATATTTCAGGGTAAGTTTGCAAAATGCAAAATTAAAGGTTAGAAAATCAATGCGTCCACTTTTACACATAATTGAATTATAATCATAATTATTGAACTCAATAATAGAAAATAATAATAATGATAATAAAACATCTTTATTTGGGTGAAATTGAAACTAAAACTCCCTTCTTCCATCCAGCCCATCGTGATGTTCCACACCATTATTAAATTAAAAAGATAGTGGAAAAGGGCAACGAGAAGGAAAATGTGGATTTAAAAAAACCTAAGAGATACTTAGGGAAACATTATCCACTGCAGTAAAACGCCCACAAGGAAAGGGTGGGGGATGAAGCCTGTGCAAATCTATCGATAGTATTAGCTAAGAAAATGCGAAAAAACATTACATGAACAAAATGAACATAACAGATAGATATAAAATGCACATAGTAAGTGCATGTTTGATAACTACATTAACAATTATACATAATTCTACTTCAACAGATTTCATCATTTTTTGTGCAGTTAAAGGTAATCATTATGGAATTTCAGTCAATGCAGTACATGAAGTATATGGGTATAGATGTACATAGTAAAACTTAAGCAGTAAATAGACAATAAGATTTTTCTATTTATAAGAAATAATAAACACAATTCATCAAAATAGAGATGACTACATTTAATGCATAGATAAACATCTCTGTCACTGAATATTTGTGAGAACACGTCGTCATAGGGAGTACATAGTAATGGGCAGGGGCGTGTCCAGGATTCAGGATCCAGGGGGGAGGTTTAGAGTCATTGAGTGAACAGTGCTTTTCTTACAATCCAGGAGCAGAAAACTTCATTCCAAAATATAACGAAAATGTAGAATGATTTATTTTAACATATATAGTCTTCGAATCTCCAGCGGAGTTTACATTACGTAATTGCCAAAGGTATGATCTCGCACGCTTTATGTTGACTCTGTTCTCTGTGTTGAATCCCGAAAACCACCTCTTGGTTACGCCTCTGTTCATGAGTATACAAACATTTTGAAAAATTGCGTACTCGGAGGTACACAGGAGTGAGCAGCAGTTACGCGATTATTTGAGCTGTTAACCGCCGGAAAAAAGTTGGGCACCCATTATATAACACAAGGAAAGTTGAGAAAGAAATTAAACATTCTCTGCATTTCAGTATAAGCTTCAAGCTCCACGACCACTCCGAGCTTACATCGTAAGAGAGGGAATGTTTAGAACCTTCCTAAACCGTGCATTTAATTGGAATCTCGCTGCCTCCTGTTTTGACATTGGGTTCCCCTAACAACGCGGACGAAATAAACAAAGCAAAGACTCTAAAAATGCTCGGATGTACAAAATTCCAGCATTCGTCAGTAAAACAAACGTAAACCCAATTAAGTAAATCGATTTCCGGAAATACGATTACCGCAAATGGAACGAGCAGTAAAACGAGGGAATCCTTTGCGAGATTTCTCTCCGGAGCACTCAATTGTCGGACGCTGCGGCGATGCGCTTTGTCGTTCCGTCAACAAAGACTGTTTGCCCCATTTGATCGCTCCCTTTGAAATAGAGGCCAATTTGACGCCAGCTTTTCCCATAACCCTATCGATAGGGTGATACGGAATCCTACGGCTCCTGCCAGATTCTAAGGGATTTTTAGGGAGAGACCCCCGAGCAACGGCTACGAAATGAAATCGAAGGAATTCCGCCCGAGTGACGACCATGTGATGTAGAAGACCCTTTTGTAGGATTAAATAAGTGTCTCTTACAAAGCATCGTGCCACGAGTTGTTCCTTATATGTTTGTCAGCTCCGTTCAAAAAGACTTCTTCAACCAATCCCAAAGCACTCGAAAACACTACGAAAGATGATAACCATGGTGAGGGAGTTTGTTAGGTCTTTCGCCTAGGAAGGAAATCTGATCCATGAATCCTAAGATACCTCAGAGTACCTATTAGTAATTCTACTCACTGTGGCCATAAGTTTAGTTTCACTTCATTTCTATTCATTTTATATTCTACATTTAAAATTACGTGCTTTTATATTCAATAAGGTATGCGCCTCTTTGAAAGAACATTAAAGTATGGATTTTTGACTAAAATATTTATCAAAGTGGAAGAAAAACGTATTTACAAGTTATTCGGCATTTTCCCGGAGGAAAATATCACCCAAATTTGATTTTCAAATGAGGAGTTGGAATGGAATGAGCATCTGGCGCATAAAGAACAGCTCTGCTGAGGATATTTGGCTCTTATAGATATGTACTCCAAGGTGGTGACTCTCTGACACAGTAATTGCAAGCTATCGTTACCACTCATCGTCTCCGTTGTTCCCCTTACACTGAATGTTGAATTCATGCCGTTTTGCAGTTCCCGTAAGCCATTAAGTTTTTCGTGAAGAGTTTCTAACAATTTCATATTTCTAATTTTCTGATCAGTTCAACATTCATCATATCAGATAACGACCGTTAAGAACTGACGACTTAAAATACCCAGGGCTGAATGGCTTATGAAGCTAAAATAATATTCTCCTGCAGAGATTAAACAAGTACGCATCAAAAAATATAGAACATCATTACTAAAGAAGCTTTTTAAAACCTGGGCGAAAAATGGCGATAATTTTACTCATATGTTATACAACGAGCAACTTTGTGAAGGAAGTTAATCAGAGATATTCGCAAATATGTGACTGTCAATTATAATTAACTTTAGGCACGATTTTGTGAAGGAGATAACTGCAGAAATTCTCGTCAATAGGTCCCTTTCTCGATAAAATAAAACGCTTTACTTTTAAATGTAGACGAATTATCATAAGAAGTTGTACAACAATATACATTTTTGGCGCTTGCTTGTAAACAATGTGATTGGAAGAAAAAATCCAGCTAAAAATTTGTCTGCGTCTCTAACATTCAATTGGTGCTTCGCATGCTATTGATTACCCATGACTATATTAGGATCGTCGCCAATAACAGATTAGCCGGGGCCCTTAGCAGACCAGTGGCCATAACAAATTACCACTTATGGCCATAATTTCCCTGCAGCGTCCCGTCGATTGTCACGGATCATGTATTTCAAATCTGATCGGACCGCCTCACTCCTAAGGAACTATATCAGGATTTGTTGTACCGAAGTTTGTCCTGCTCATGATTTAAGCATTGTGAGTAACGAGGGCCATACATATCTTTATTTTCACAATTATGAGGATATCAATGACTCTCTTCCTACCATGAAATAGGACATACCGCTTCAAACTTACGTAAATTATAAATAGGATATTCTTATTTTGGGATATATTTTTATAATTTTGGTCTATAATATGTATATCGTTAAGATACAATCTAATTAGCTGCGTAATTGTACCACTCTGTGTGGAAGGGATTTCGAAAATTTGGCCGGTGAGTAACTTCCGGCCCGGAGAAATTTTTCACCCGACAGAACACTTGGATATGATGAGCTTAATTTTAGAAAATAAAATACACGCTTCACAATAGCCCACACGGCGTTCTTTGCTTACATGGCCCGGATAATTTTTCCGCACAAGTGATGACTTTAATGAACGTTTTACGTTGATGAACTTAATTATTGTAATTTTATTTGAAATTGTATTTTGATGTGAAGATCGGTTAAATATACGCCAATGGAATTGTAGCTTTATGTTTGCTAACACCATGCAAACAACAGCTGTTCCTATCTTTACCCAAGTGCATTGTAATGCATGTAAAATGTATCAATCGGCTGATAAAATATATGCAAGTCCTGAACAACAGAGCATAATAAAGGTTTATTTCGTTGTTCAGAACTAAATAAAAATAATGTTACCGAGCTATTAAAAAATGCCAAAACACTTCTCCTGTTCTCCGCATAAAAACATAAAAATAATCATAAACAGACTAAGCATGTTTCAACAATAGGCCACAAAAAGTATACGACGTAAAACTGAGAATTCTAAGGTTCTAAATGGTTATTACTTTTGAAATCACTCATTTCATGTTCCTCGTGTAGAGTAAATTGGCCATCCTTTCTGCAAGCCGTTAATAATCAGTGAAATAAGATCATTTATTTATACTTATTATGGCTATGATCGATATGAAATTATGATCTTGGAGCTCTTTGCTTAAAATATCTCGAAAGTCAATTTTTAAGCCACGATATAATAAATAAATATCTTAAAATTTATTTTTTTATTAATTAATTTAAATGGTAGAGGGAAACCTTGCGACCTTGAAAATTAACTTATTGAGCGTCTCATGTCGAATTTTTTCAAAGATATTTCTAATTTAACACGATTCAGAGTAGTTGCTGGACTGTACTGTGTACAGCTGGACTGTTTTTGACATTGTAAACATAATTTCAAAAACAGTCCAGGGAAAACCTCCTTCAACCTTGATCTACAGGTTCCCTTTAATCCAACAACTAAAGAGACGAGTTTGGTTGCTCTTCTTGAGTACGTTACATCGAATTCGTGGATAGAAACTGCGCAGATATGAGTATATGTTAAGAGAAGCCAATGTCCTTTGAGACCTTCATGCACAAGAAGGTATGATTTCTCTTGTTTCCTTTAATTATTCATTGGTGCCCTTTCTCGTTTGATCTGAAGGATTGGCCATTATTAATAGAAGTGCCTTTTCCAGGCATCGGGATCTCCGTCATACGGATGCTACATTACGTAAATCCGAAAAGGACGTATCCCTTTCTTTCATTTTTCCCTTCTAGATTGATTTGGTATTCAAATGTGGACATGGCTCATTAAAGAACCCTTTTATTTCCGTTGAAAAGAGTCAGTCCTCGAAACTCGCTTGCAAGAGCCATCTCTTCTTTTTCTGCATGTATCAGAGTGTTTTTTAAATAAAGTTACTTGTAATAAATTTCCATAGCTCTTTATTACATAGGCTTCATACACCTTTATAGTTCAAGGAGAAAAGGTACACTTATGTTAATCTTCTCCTTCACCGGTGGAATAATTCATTCAATTCAGTATTACGAAGTAAGCAAACTATCAGGATCCATTTTGTAACCAATACTTCTCCAAATTTAGCAGTCCTTTTGTCACGCACACAAATGATACCATGGATCTTCAATCGATGACTAATTTCCTTATATTTTGTGCATTTCTCTCCTCAACTTCTTGACTCTCTCAAACAAAACTGTTTTCATAATTATCGTAATTCGGTTCTAACAATCCACTTCCAACGTTTCAAGGGTATGATGAGAGGGTGCCAGTGTTTTGAAAAAGAACTGTAAAATATCATTAAATATTTAATACTACGTTACATGTTGAGTTATTACATGTTAAAATTGTTTTCCTCTCTGAGCCAAATGATATGAGAGAAAAACATACATGTAAGAAAATTGCAGTTATCCTGTGAATAACTTTTCATAATATTCATTGAGGAGTCACCAAATTAATGCTGTACCACTCATACACTGTAATTAATCAGTACCACTCATTCTATGCTAGCTTTTCATTCATTACAAGAACAAAATGAAAGTAGGACACTAAAGTAACTGCTGATTACAAAAAATACTTACCACATCGGAAGTAACCCGCAAAACAGGCGTTAATCTCAAAGAAAGCGGGTCTACCTTGATTGAGATAATTTTTCTCTTTGTGCTTGGGAGGTTTTGAAAGCTCTTGTGACGTTGCAGTATTATTAATAGCTAATGTTCTTTGAAAAATATAGAATTAAGTATTAAGATATAAAATATTATATATTAGTGTATGACTAAATACTTAATAAGAGTACATATAAAAGAATAATGAAATAATTCATTATAATATTAATACCAGAATGATAGTTGGCATTCAATGAGAAAACAGAGATTCCTGTAATTATGTAAATACTTTCATACATTTGTTTTTCACAACCCTCATTCTATTATCCTTCAAAATATTTTTCTCACCTTGGTATCTCTCAGAATTATATGCAACATTCTTCTACTACTAACGTAAATAAATGACACCGCTTCTTTTTTTAGGTTTCATTTCTGATCTCTATCTTTTATGGCATAACTAAAAATGATTCTTCTATACTGTCTTTGAATTATTTTTTGAAGTTGTATCGTATCAAGCATATAAAAATATAATGAGAAACAACAACTTTTTCTGTACCAGAATTCTGTATCAAAATCATCAACCAAAACACGAATGTAAAATATTCTTTTCGTTAAGCTATGATAGCAGGGACAATTTATATTTAAATAATGAAAATCCCGTGGATCTGTCATTACATACTACATTTCCGCAAATATGTATCCCTCTGACGACCGATTTACTAGTTAACTGTACGCGATTAAATTTTGCGTAACCATTCATCTCACGTACATGGTCTCGCTAACACCTATAAGGTTCCCGAATAATCCACCGCTATCGTAGTCTGTCTCCCAGATGCAGTTTCCTCCCCGGCCTCGAGGCCATCGCTAATGGATTGCTCATTATTCACCGCCCCCTGCAATGGCTCCTTCCGGTTCGACCCTGCCCCTTCCGGTTTGGAACACGGGTACCGGGATTTACACGATTCCGGCACCACGGGAGAATTATGCGGAATCCGTCGTCGGTGCTGTAAGGTTCATCCTTCCCCCTTCCTTCCCCTATCCCTTATTTCCTCTCCCTCTTCGCTACCCTCCTAAACTTTAAAAGCAACCCCCACTAGAGTGTCTGTTGGCTTGTGGAGTGGTTTGACCGCAAGTCCATGTCACCATACATTGCCACACCTGAAGGGCGATTTCTCCATCCCACACGAGCACACCTAACCACATCGAATATTCATTTCTTCCGCCCGTAGTTTTGTTCCCAGGTGTCGCATTCTCTTGTTTTTTACTGCGACTTTTCCCCGAAATGCATAGCAGTCCCTCCGCCGTTTTTTATTTCTCGGGAGCATCAAAACCGCTTTTATTTAGGGCAGTGATGCTTTTTTGGACGAGTCCGAATATTCTCTTTTGTGGGATTAAAATTAGCAGCCGCGTTTTTCTTTTGACTCCAAAGATTTTCTTGCGTTGCTGGCGATTCCGGAGCTCATTCCTTTTTATGCTGTTGTTTTTTGGGACTCTTTGGTCGTGGCTTCCGAGCGTAAATATTACTTGGGTGTGCGCGTTGGCATCCGTTTTCCGCGCTCTGTTTTTTAAGTAACGAGCGAGAGCGACACACTTCCTGGATTTTAAATTATTTTTAAACTTTTCGATTTCGGAGGAAAGCAGTTCTTCCAGTCGCTAAATGAACGAGCGTAATGATCTCCTGAATTCATTCATATTGCGGTTAAATTTTCAATAGGTTATCTATGCTTGATTTCCGAGCCTATACCTATATTAAAGAACTTTAATTTTAGTAGAATATCTACAAACAGCGGATTGGTCATTTATCAATACACTGTGTAATAATGAAAGAAAAATATTCTTGTTTTCCAGAAATTATCAAACTCTACTTTACGATCACATTCTGTGTCAAGCACCACAAAATACTGCCAAAGGACTGTTGTATTTAAATTTTCGAAAAGAAAAACTTCGCTGTTATACTTAAAAAAATTATACATGTATACATTATTTGTCTAAATTTATGTATGTTTACACATACACATAAAATTATATAATAATTGTCATGTTAGAAATACTAATAACAAAACGATTTTATTGGGACGTTAAATAAAGAAGGGTATGTTGCACCAGGAATTATATTCATTTTCCAGGTTGTTCGCGAAACATGTAAACCATTTTCTTAGCGTATTAGTAATTTTTTGACTCTCTACTCAGCATGCTTAATTAGAGTTATCTAATTGTATACATTTATGAGTCAGTGGATTCATTTACGAGCGTCATGGAATAGACTGCTGATTGTTTATTTGGACCATTCGGAATACTGTATTTGATGAGTTACTACGTAGGAGACGAAGGGTCATGTTTCCCATTTATGATCATCCGTAATTATGGCATACTACATGAGATCAAAACCCCAAATACCAGCAAAAGCATAAACGACAACTGTTTCCTAATTTTTGGAGTTTTTTCTCTTGAATTATCTGCATGCGCTTAGCTGTCTGTATTTGAATAAAAGCTTAGGAAAGTAATGCTGAGATTGCACATCATTTTACCTCAGGATGAGGATAGCGACAAACAGATTTCTCAGTGCCATAAATAAAGTTACTTGCACGTATGTATGATTTCATAGCAATGTTTACGGAGAAAGATCGTTATGAGGCATATATTATTAATAGGAGCAATATTTGTGAGATTTAAAGATTCAAATAAATGCTATAAAAGATGATAATTACTCTTCGAAAAATTATTCGCAAGACGAAAGTAAAACACATTCGCTCCACCGCGGTCTGAATGCATTGCACGGTGTACGCCATGAAGCATTTGCCCCAATCGATGAATAGCTGCGGAAAGAATATCAGGAGAGCTCGCAGGCTCTTGAAAATTCGATGGGACGGATTCAGAATCGTGCTAAAATTTGAATTACTTAAAGAATGATACATGCACGACGTAGTGCAGCACATTTCCAGCCTGCATGAATTCATATTGCTAGCTAATAAGAGAAACGTCACGAAACGTACTTCATATTGCTTTTGAATGATCTCGTGCACTCAGCTCAAAATGTTTCACAACCTTACAGTAGATCTGACAATAGAATCCTCGTTGAAGACTCTACAGCACCCAGGACATCAGACATATTTCGGCACTTACGCAAGACTTGACCTAAATCCTCAGGAAACCGATTCATTTGCATCGTATGAGCTGCACTTTGCTCTATTTAAATGCCGTTTCTCCACTCCCATAACTTCCAACGGGATATTTACAGTGGACTCGAGATACAATCAAAGTATCCTCACTTTTTCTTGCATAAACGATATCAATATCGAAACTAACAGTTAGAAGCGAAGCATGGGAAGTGACAAATTCCACGAATTTGCTCAGATTGGAATCAAAATACCTGAAGAAGGTTAAAATTATTGCAAACCCGTAAAGCGGGTGAAACGATTTTAAGAGTAAAAATTTCGAAAAATCTACGATAGTTACCTCTTAAGCTAATCGATGATGCAAGTTAAGTTCATTTATTTGCAGCCGGAATTTTCTCGCAAGAAGAGTTGTCATAACCGTTTTGGTCCCACACATCTGAATTGGTACGTAACATTCCAGAGTTTGTCGAACACGAACTATTATTTGTACATCTGCATCACCACCACAGATAACCTCGATAAAAACTCAGTAGCACCAGAAGAGAATACATGGAAAACAATATAGACAATAAGCCGATTGGATCAGTCTGAACGAAGACCGTTTTGTTCATTCGCGGACTTCATCAATCCCCCTTTTCAGTGCTCTTAGAGCGTGAATGTCTCGCAGTATTGACCATTTACGCCAGAGTTTCATTTTATCGAGCAATAAAGTATTTCCCTATAGAAATTTTAACAGAAAGAAAAATGACGAACGCGTTAAATCTATTTAATGGACAGACTACCTCCAACCATCGTGGCATTCAGCTGGAAAACGAAAACAACTCCTCTCGCGAAATTCGTATAAAATGCACAGACAAAAATTGGTTCCGAATGAAAAGGATTTCTCCAGAATAATTAAACCTTTTACATTTCGAATGCTACGGCAGTTATTTCGCGAGAATCCCCACTCGAAAAATGCAGATGGCGGGGTGTCAAAAGTTATGAAGAATCAATTGAAATGCATTTAATGCTTTCTTTCGCTCTTAAATTGCCGCACACTGTTACGCTCTTACTTTCTCTATATTTCCCAATTTCTCTATATTTCTCAATGCCCCCACGTGTATCCATTACCTGGACAATTAAAGTAAATAGTTACAACGGACAAACACAGCCATTCCCCAATCGTAAAAATCCGATCAGCAGGGAATCAGGGACAGCAGAGAGTGCTAACGACTTCACCACCGCTGCCGGTTATCTGTAAGCATATTCTACTTAGTACTTTGTCTTGGCTATAATGTTTTCTTTTGGTCATAATTACGTTCAAGTATTAAACAGTGCGATTTTCATGTATCTGTGGCAAGAAGGAAGTGACGAAAGAAACTGCTCTTCGATAAAAATGTCAACCAAATTATCAAAACAGAAAATCCTGTTTATGAAATTATGTGTGACTGACATCCCGTGACATGGATTTTTATAGCTGAAATACCCAGACATCACCTATTCACTTCTGGATATGACAGCCTCAGTGTCGAAATATGTAATAGGCAGTATGGGATTTCTCTTGTCTCTTTCGTAATGTCGGAGTTGTTTATTTTTTTTGTTTCCAGTCTATAACCTTTTATCATCGTTTTTTCCGCCTTTTTAAGCCCCATTTGCTTCCAGAATTTGTATATGGATGGTTAATAGATGTCGTAATTTCCCAACAAATCTTGAGTTGATCGCACGATATGATGCGATCTAATGCCGTGTCTTGCCAACACAACGTTACTTTTTCTAGTTTTTTTATATTTGAAAGAATTTTTCATCGCATATTTTAATTATTATGATTCGAAATGTTAGCTAATCAGTTAGGAAAACTTACCGAAATTGCCCTACGGAGAAAGAGCCGAAAAAAGAGACATCACTACTGGGGATTTAGAATTGATACCTTTAAGTTGGGGAAATATCTTCCTTATAGTTAAGCAGCGTATGCAATTAGGGGTATGAAAGTATTTTGAAATGTATTCCCTCAGTGGTCACGTCAATTAAAATTATCGGGAACCACATTGTTTCATAGCAGCATTATTTGAAATATATTAGAAACACACGTCACGATTAATACACTTATACTCCCAAGCATAACCTATACCAGAGGTGGGGAACCTGCGACCTTCTTGCCAAATGTGACCTCATTTGGTCAAACATGGCGACTTTTTTAGTCACTATATGAAACGAATCCCCGTATTTGAATAATTTTTAATTCTGTTTCCTGGTCTCACTAATGTTACCAAGCGAAAAATAGAACAGAAAATGTTCTCTTTTAGTTAACTCAGCGAATGAATTAATTCACTCAGACTTGTCGAAGTTTAACCATTTGAATGTAGACAACACGTACGCAAGGGAGAGGAGTAATTGTTTCACGAGAGGCATTTCTAATGTAGCCGAATGGTAAATGTGCTCTTCCGAATATAAAGGGTCCCCACCCCTACACTTTGAAAATGCTAATTAACCTTACTAACCACTTTGGCTTCAGGCACATCCATCCACATCAATAGCCTGTTTCATGCGTCATACCTTATAACATTTTTCTATAATATCTCAACCAGATTTAAATTGTTTTTCTTTGCATTTTCGTACAATTTATAAAGAGAATAAATGAGGGCAGAATGTTGTGCTATATGCTCGATATATAGCACAACATCGAGCATATAGCACAACATTCTGCCCTCATTTATTCTCTTCGTGTACCGAAAACACTCTTCCCTATATGTTTGTTATTAAGAATGACACTCAGCCACATTCATCCACCAAACTATCTATCTAAAATAACTATCCACCTAAACTATTTTTCCTGATTTTACCATACGTTCTCCTTAAGGTATACATCCCTATTGCATTGATTTGAAACTGATGAAACTGAATTACTTTGGAGCAACACAATGAAGAATGATCGCGTAAAATTTTGTCCTTAATGAGCTAGATTGAAACTCGTCATGTCTTATTCTGAGGGAAATTCCGCATATTGTTCTGATATTCCGTAAAACTGAGAACCACACACGTTGCACTTTCAATGATTAAATTTCAACTATTCTTCGAGTACCTCCATCGGAGGTTCTAATAGCCACTCCGAGACCCCTATCATACTTTTTAATGGAGCGTTTCATATATAAGGAGCATTCTTACCGAACTCCGCCCATAAATTTTACCCTCCGTTGAGAGCAGTCCGGCATTGTGAGTCCAAACTTTTTTATTAGTTTAAGCTAGAGCTCCTAAGCAAACTTCTCCCCTCATTTTTATCCTTCCGCGGTGTGACTACGAGTAAAAATCTCTTCTGTCAACCTCTCAAAACTCTGCTCCTCCTCGTTTTTTAATTTACCTTTCTCGTGACTCCGACTCATATTTTATCACCCAAAAGAAGCAGTTTAATAAACAAAAATCTCTCGCTCGAAAACCTACGCCTCTGTCATGTAAAAGTTTCTCCTTCGGTTATTTAATTTAGGGAAGGATCGAGATTGGCTTGCTTTCGGAAAGGAAACAAGCGAGCATTAGGGCGATGGTAGATATTGAGAAATAGATGCGGGAGGAAATATTCTCAGACAGGAGATCGCTTGGTGTCCTGAACACGCCTCGCTGCGCATTTTTCCTACTGAAAGTTGTTTGTGTTTCCACTGTAAGGTTCATCCAAGGAAGAGTACGCCAGATTTAGCTTATTAAGTTAACGTTGATCCTGAAAATCGTGCATTCAGACATGCTACGTACGTGTGTGTATCCCCTTAACCATTCACTGAACTCTTTTTAGGTATTTGATATTCATACGTAAATTGCGCATCTAAATTTTATAAACATTTACCAGATAACATGGATCTGAATCTCATATACCTTTTTAAAATTTCTTTCTCCTTCACATTGAACGTTTTTTTTACTTTAGCACTCGTGGGATCTTTTCAAATAAAATCAATGTGTAGTGGTTATGGACTCTCGTTTTCATAGTAGGTATATGTTCAGAGGATTTAATTGTAAGTTTTGTAATGTGTAATATTTTAGTACAAAAACATTATTTGAACAATAAGTGCGTATATTTGCATTTATTTAACTATTGTACCAACAATTCGGGAAACATACTTATTTGGGTGTACATATCCAACCCAACAAAAACAATAGTTTCATTTTAGCATTGAAAGTGCTTCCTGAGATTATTCTGTACATTTTTAATTAATGTAAAATACGAAAGATCGGATGTGATTTTCTAACAGTGTTCTACGACAGTCACTATTACATTCCCGGAAATGAAGTGAATTTGTTTAACCGAATATTAGTATTTTCCATCTGCTTCAGCTCTTTGGTTGGCTATTTTCCGCTTCTGTTATCGAAAGCGTAGAATTTAATATTTACCAATAATTTGATTGTAAATTAAATTGCATAGCTGTGTACATAATGTTAAATAGAAGCACAATATTTATCTCCAATTTGCCGTTAATAAGCAAGCGGTCAAATATTAATTTAAGTCGATAAAACTAAGGTAAAAAGGTGAACAAATATCCTACTTAATACTTTTATATGACGAAAATCTCCTAGAATTTCTTTCTCCGTCGCATTCTTTAATCAAATTAGATTAGATATGCAAAAGTGAGAGAGAGAAAGAGCAATCTGTAAGACTACGTTCGAGAAAAACCTGTAAATGCACGCCTATCTATATTCCTTTTCGCCAAAAATATTTCCTACTTATGGATAAATAATTTGATCCCCTTACGAACAGATGTACGTATAATCTACTAAGCAGATAACGCATCTCTTTGAAGCCATTTCCTTCTACGAGAAGAATTTCGCCGCAGAAAGAGTAAAGTGTGGTTTAGTTTCATTATCTACTTGGAATCAAATGTGAGCGTCCAAACACTGGAAAAGAATCGATACTTTGTGTCAGTACTGAGTTAATATTCTTTGCACTAATCTCAAGGAGTAAACTTTTAAATGAATTCTTAGTTTCTAAATCAAACGTGACCAACAGCTAAAAAGGGAGTAGAATCCGTGGAATTGAATTTCGGATTTGTCTCGTGAACTTGAAATACGTGCGTTATTTCGTTATTTGATGCTATTGGGATTCTGTTCATTCCCTCTGGAATTCTGCCGCTGCTCAAACTAAATTATCCTTAGTTAAGAATTGAGCTGAATTGACTTCCGCAAAATTAAGCCCATCAAATCTTCCCATAATTACGTGCCATTAATTCCTAATACACGGATAGCGGTTCAGAATTCGGAGTGGTTCCGAAAACTATTCCATATGAATCCCGAGAAACTTTGCTACGAGTATTGATTGGAACTGAAATCGGTCGTATTCGCAACTTTGAATAAATATGGTGGAATTATAGTGTATTTTATATACTACAACATTTAAATAAGACTATATTACTGCTTTTAAAGTTACATAAAGTTATGTAAATGGCAAAGACTTGAAAAAAACGATAATGTTAGAGTAGCTGATTTTCTCGTATCTTTCAGGGCAGTGAAAAGTGCCGCAAGATACGAGAAGTGATATTCTTAATATAACTATTATTTTAAAAAATTCCCTAATACAAGTATGATTTTCATGTACGGATCATATCTTATGCATAGATGATTAGCAGAATGAAATAAAGATCACTTCTTCTTTTAGTGTAAGACAATGAATTTTCTTCCTGAAAGAGCATCATTCTTAAGAGTTCAACTCGGAAAATTATCAGCTGTTAAACTGCAATCACCAAATAATATATTAAGGGAACTGGAACATAGTTCAACATGTAATTGAAATGCGTATTGGGTAAATCAAAAGCAGGTGGGGCCATGGAAATTCCAAACTCCATCTCCTGATTTTCCAGAATCAGCTGTTTGACTTTCCATATGGTTGCTTGTACTACGCATTACTGCTTTTGGAGCGTTCAGAAACCCTTACACCAAATAGCAATTGTTGGTTTGCTGTGGTGACATCAATAAAATCATAATTGTTTGTAGTCTTCCGCCCGAAGACAGACTTGAACCTCAACCCCATCACCATAGCCACAGAAAGCTTTAGAGATGGTATGAGGCTTATTAGGCAAGATGAGGAGTGAGGTAGTTTTCTCTCCCTTTTCTTACCGAATCAGAATGCTATAAAAGAACAAAGTCGGCGTAAATTCACTGTAATAACCCTGTGAAGAACACTTTTCATGCTATATAATAAGGATGATCCTAAATGAATGCCATCTGTCTCGGCATCACTCACACCTAAGTAGCTTTCATACTATCACAAACATTCATAGGATTGACCCAAAAGTATGTAAAAGATATATTTCCCCTAACCTGTACCAAATGACTAACACAAAATGCTTTATTCATCAAGATCTTCCAGAAGGAACGAATAATGATTACTTCCACTAAATTAACAGCTACTGCGCTTTACTATCTTAAATTTCGTAACTTACAACTAAGAGAACTCAAGTTCCTGCTTATCGAAGAGTACGTTTCTTATGATTTTATATCCATGCAACTTAAATGTGGGAACAATGGAAATTTGAATACTTCCCGATTGAGCCGCAAGATCTCCGGAGCTCCACAACCGGAAAACGTCAATTCCTGAAGAGATTCCTTAACAGAGACTCAATATCATCCTCTTCCTCTTATTGCGAACGACTGTCTTTCTCTCTCTCTCTCTCTTTCCCACTTTCTCCCTCTGCGGACAGACTGTCCATTTCAATCCCCTCACAAACTCCTCTCTACGGGCCAACGGCTCCTGAAAATGGGTTACGTGGCCGGAATTCGGATGCGACGTCTTGCTCCTGGAGATTGGGATTAGGGCGGTAATCGAGCGGGGATTAGGGGAACATACATAAAGGTGAGAGCAGGGGATCAGGGGGACACGGATGAATTCGGGGACATGCGTATTTATCAAGGTCAAGATGAGAAAGGTGTGGGAGAAGGCAAATGAGATGAACGGCCAGGGTTTACATTACAAGAGATGGATCATTGGTGACGATTGGAACAATTGCCCAGGTTGCTAACATGGGAGGACAGTGACAATGACGGGGACCCATTGGCTCTAGAGGAAGATCTCCGATTTCAGCCTCGATATGCTTTATTACCTCATTACTCTCAGGAGAATCGGGAATACACGCCTCGATTCCAAAGTGCTAGAAAAGAAATGTTATTATTCTACGTTGCTCTTTCGTGTTAACCCTATGAACAACAGGTTTAATAGGATTCAAAAAGGAGAGACTAGGATAAATACAACCATCCAGTATCACTAGTACTGTAGTAGGTTTATACATAATCAGCAGTATTGCTAAAAGTGCTTTTACAACTAAAGTAATTTCGTTCATGTGGGTCTGCACATGTCGAAAATCGGACCAGCGACCGCTTTCATCAAAGGCTAACGCGCTACCCACTTGGTTATTCGTGATCCTTTCAAATTACCCCAGCCATTTAATATGACTGATAGAAAGGTAAATAATAGATGCGTTTTTCTCTGTCCTGTATAGAAATTATAAATTCATCAAGATATGTTAGCGGGAATGGTGTTCAGAAATTTACGGATTGGCACTTATTACTCGCTAAAAGCTACACCGAGTGTTAAATAAAACTACGTTTTAAAAAACAATATAAAAAACCTTTACTGATCCACAATAAAATTCGTTGGCGACTAGTTCCGAGTAATGTTTACGTCTCATTGTCGATCGTGTGAATTAGACAATAAATATAATTTTGAAAATTCAAATTGTATGCTAAATCTTAAATAAGTGTCATACCACTCCGTTCCTTCTCAAATAATGCTGGATTACGTAATTTTCTTGGATCAAATTACAGTCGCCTAGGTCATTCATGCTCAATCTAACAATCGATGAAGTTATTCTAGCTCATCACTACTGGTCATTAACTTTAATCTAAGTCTTTTATGGAGTTAAGTATTTCACATACTTAGCATTTTAATAATCATGTTAAGTTCAGTGGCCCATTAGGTGCGCGGAAGCCTGGCAAGAATGTGATAGCACATTGAGAGTTAATCTCGCCTAACTAGATTCCAGTTATGCAAGATTAAGTCTAGTTTAAGTCTATCAAATTGGTAGGAATGGAAGACATGTTGGCCAAACCTGATCTATGTCCTTGGCTTCTCTGAGAAGATACTATATCGCTAGGAACATCAAAATCTGAAGTCACAAAAAATTGTTAAAAAATATGGTGTTCTTTTCCAAGATCAAATTGAACGTGACCGGAAACCTTGATAAATTTGTGACTAAAATCTATTTCACAAAAGCCATAAGTTGCCACAGAATGTCAAATTTTTTAGCGAGTCAAAAAGCTTTAAAATCCCCAGGACTTAATTTCGCAAATTTTAAACTATTAGAAAATTGAATAGTTTGTTTTCATAGTCTTGTGTTATGATGTTCCACCAAGTTACGGGCCAAACTGTTGTTTTGTATCTAGTGATGAACTGAACATTTTTCTACCAGCAACTCATCCGTATCTGGGATATCGTTGCCGATTTTAACTGAAGAGCGGAAAAGAAAACATCTCTGATATTTGCATAAAAACAGAATGTTCGTGTTATGTATATATATATATGAAGTGCTTAGAGTCCTTTTATGACACAGAAAGCCTCAAAATTAGGCTAAAATGTCTGTCAGCATATGAGACCTATGATCTTGTTCAGAATTACACAAAGAAGTCTATCATATCAATTAAAAATTTTCTTTATGTAGGCTACTTCACAGCATATTTAGTGCAATTTGATTTTTGTATCTCTGCCAGTAAATTCTATATTCACTCAACACGTTTTAGCCTTATCTGAACGACCATTAATAAATATTTATTGCATTTTGACATTTAACGGATAGTGTACATTTCCATGTTCTCATGTAATTCTTTAACACATTAACGGTCAAGATAATAAATAATGAGAAATTAACCGCTTTCTCTTTAGTTCTGTTGAAGAGTTAGATAGGAAGTGTAAAAAATATGAACTTTGTAAAAAAAAATTAAAAATCTAAAAAATAATGTTCGGTTCAGTCTTGGAACTAAAAATTTACCTTACGGTAAACTCAAGAAACAAAAAATGCTACAAATTTAAAAATTTATTATGCAAAAAACGATTGTTAACAATTATATTTCTGCATTAAAAATGTAATACAAGGTTTCGGCTACATGATTAACAGCAAAAGCAATCGAACAATTACGTCCAGCATAAAAAATTTATATTCAACAATATTGTAGCGTTTTGGCCGGAAAGGGGTTAATAAATTTAGACACCTTTGTGATAGATTTTATTTCAATGATATCGCCTCAAAAATTAGCAAACATAATTAGACAAAATAATGAAAAACTGTACCAACAATGAACACATCAACCTACAATGTCGTAGGTTTTGACGTACCGGCTCAAAAGAATGAACACAACTCCATTTAGCTGCTTTTGACAGCAGCTGGATCCGTCTACGCGCTTCAAAAGATTTTCGGTAACCCCTCGTCATAAAAATCTGGTCTCTTCACGTCTCTTGGTATCCAGTTCAGAACTGCTGATGTCCATCGGTTGTCGTTTCTCCTTGCAACATGGCCTGCCCACATCCATTTCAGTGATCTTACCTTATCTATGATGTCTTTCACTCCTGTTATCTTCCTAACCCAGGTGTTGCGTTTCCTGTCTCTTATTCCCAGCATGCATCGTTCCATACTTCTTTGTGTAGTCTGAAGTCGCTGGGTTATTGCTGCGTTTAACACCCAAGTCTCACTTCCATATGTCAAAACTAGTAGAATGCATTGGTTGAAGACCTTTCTCTTCAAGACCATTGGCATTTTCGACTTCAGAATATGGGCGTTTCTTCCGAAGGCACTCCACCCTAGTTTCATTCTTCGATTCACTTCATTAATCCTGTTTTTCTCTCCTGTCGTAACCAGTTGTCCCAGGTAAGTGTACTCTGAACAAACATCAAGGGTTACCTCTAGTAGTAGGATTGGTACTTGTGCTGCAAAAGAATTATACATTACCTTAGTTTTCGATAAGTTTATCCTGAGTCCTATTTTCTGCCCAGCCGCGTTCAGTTCTTGAAGTCTTGATGCTAGATTATCATCTGTGAAACGCAAATGACTGATGTGCTCTCCATTGATCCGTAGGCCTCTTTCCTCCCAGTCTAAGGTTTTAAAGACTTCTTCCAGAACATAATCAGAAAGAATAACTCCAAAAGCCGTAATAATATTTTATTACGGCTTTTGGAGTTATCCTTTCTGATTATTTACTAACAGCCGTGTCTCATCTCTTTCCTTTCATTCTTCCAGAACGGCTCTAAAAAGAATTGGTGAGGTCTGGATTACAATCTTTATGAAAATCGCAATTTTCAATCCTTAGAAGCATTAGGATACCTGTTATAATAGCTATTGATCAACAAATACATTCGAATACGCTTCCCTGCACCAAAGACACCGATCATGATGATGGTTACGAGAGATCTGAATCACGAGTTCTATTTGCAGCGTCGCACGATTAATTTGGTAAAATTTTCGAAATTAGTTCAGAGCAATTGGAGACTCGCTACTGGATGATGCAAGACAGAATCGATTGAGCTGCCGGAAAGATTTACGCAAATAGAAACTTGAGTGTGATAAGGAAATAGGATTAGTTCTCTGAAGGCATTTCCGTTTCGAGGTGGAGCATTGATAAAGAGCGTAAGATGTGAAATGATTCGGCAGAAAGAGGCTTCCGACGATGGGATTCCTAAGTCCTTCTGAAGGGTGGAGTGGAAGGGTTGGGTACGGAAGGGAAAGTGAGCAGAAAGGGTGAAAGTGTTATGGCGGCGTAATCTTGGGGAATCTCGGCAAAGAGAGAAAGGAATCTTAGGAATCTGTTTCTCGGCGCCATTTTCTCCTCTGATTTAATCCACAAATACTAGAGAACCTACACTGTAGCATTCAATCGAATTCTAGCTTTGGGTTTCCTGGCCTCTCCGACGTTTCGCAAACTGTTTAGATGGCATCGGGATAGAATTTCATTACGTTCGATTCCTTAACACATCTTGTTTATTTAGATTAACGAATTGATTCTTCTAAAGCAGGCCTGACCATCGGGTCGATCACGATCCAACCCTTGATCTAAAAACGATATTTGCCGATTGGTATTGTTCTTTGAGACGTACTTAGAATGAATGACTGATTACTTCATATATTCAACTTCAAAGTTTGCAACCGTATAAAATGAAATTCTGCAACCGTATAAAATGAAATTCTGCAACCGTATAAAATGAAATTCATTACACTGTATTGTGTTTCAAAGAGGACTAAATATAAATACCTAATTATTCCTTCGAATCAAGAGTAGATATACTGTAGTGAAGAAACGGTTCTGCGATCTTAAACAGGATCGGCTAACCTATGAAGTGGAGCACTGAATTCAGGGAAAAATAAAAATAAATATCTACATGTATGCACAGGTACATATACGAGTATATTAAAAAGCTAAATATATTTACACTTATTAAATAACCTTCCGATGAAATCTAGAGAGAAAATTTATATTGTGTATTGATGTAGTTTTTGAAACAATATTATAGTATTTGGCACCTCACAGTAGTTCGTGTGGCAAATCTCAAATAAAAATGAACTTGGCGCATGATTTAGAAAAGGTTGGCTACCCCTGGTATTGTGGTAGCTCCGAAATTTTAATAAAATTATTCGTAAAAAATTTCACCCCACATCCATAAGACGCTGAAATTTTCTTCTTTACAGTTTCGAAATGAATAGAAGAATAAATGAATTTAAAAGAATATTCTGTGAGGCTTATGTTGTTACCAACTAATAATGAACCCAAATGAACTAACGATGAACCCAAACTGGTAATGCTAGACAAGTCATCACCTCTATCTATAATACATAAATACCCTATAATCCGCCTTTTGGCGTTTGGCAGGATATATCAGTATTTTTATCAGAAAATAACTGACAGCATTTCCGAAATAGAGCCAAAACTACGCAGCGCGGGGCTGAAAACTAACCCAGAACATCAAATATTTTGGGACACTGCAAGCCATTAAGAAGCAAAATATTGTCAATATTCAATTAACAAAGGTATGTACCTACGGAGCGATTTCTCAATATAATTAATCAGGTCAATAACTTACATAAAATTATTTCGTATGTTTAATACTCAGGCATTGGGATTTTCAACAACTCGTATAACTGAAATAAGCTATTGAAGCAGTTTCAACTGAAAACCTCAAAAATTCTTATGAGAAAAAAAATTGGCACGAAGGCTTGCTACAGCCAGCCTAACTTAACCCGGCCCTGGATAATCCTGGGTTATTTTCATACTTAAATTCTCTTCATTTCTCTATATTTTTCGTGTAGGAAATTTTATACGCCTTTCCCAAGAGTTTTCCAAGTACGCCTGGGCTTACAGAATTCCCATTACCTTGAAATCTTTCCTTGTGACGCCGGGTATGGCGATTATTCGATGAAACTTAAATTCGTACTTCTAGGATTTTCTTTCGGAAACTACCGAGGTTTCAGTAATATGGTAACAATCGGCCCGATTGCATCTTTTTCCCTAAAGAAGCTGTAGTGTTTTCAGGTATTTTCCTTGAGAGTCGCATAGGTCTATTGCTGTATCTAGGAACTTGAAGACTCTTTCTCGGAAGGAAAAAAGTGGTTATGTGGGTCATTGGATGCATTCAAGATGACGCGACGGAGAAAAGAAGTAATGGAAAGGATCGATTTTGAATTTCGTCGACGAAATAAATTCAGATCCCGCACTATTTTAAAGTCCCAGAGGGCAAAACTTAGTCACGTCTGAAATTTCGATGCGCTGTGAAAACGTAGTAACTGAGCTTCAAGAGGTTTCTGACTTTTCGTTTTGCACGAACTTCGAAGATTATATTGGAATTTTCTAGTAGTTTTCCTTAAAATGTGCAGTGGTTTTACACTCGAAAGGAAAAGTTTCGATACTTTTAGCCAGTCTAAAATTCCTATATCGCGTCTAACATACTTTAAATGTGATTTTGAGATAGAGGAATTCTTAAGAGTGTTTGAGATCCGTAAGAAAACTTCATAATGTTGGGAAAATTGAGTGATTTCTCAGTCTGCCGCCCAAAGGCGCTTCATTCCTTCTTTTAATTAACTAATTGGATCCGCAACCGAAAAATTATTTTATGCACTCGAGGAAAAGGATTAAACTTCGAAACTTGGTCGTTTAAAAAATATATATTCCTTGAAGTATCTTTAAGTCCATATAGGAAGGGCACTGAACTCTTTATAATCCAGCTTTCAGGATTTTCATCCTTAATAAAACCTTGAAGATTGAAAATGGCCAGGAGATGAAACGGTCTTACTCCTTCAAATGTAGTTACTCGATTGCTCCGATCTCTATCACTGAGAGATCTGATTTCAAATTAGCTTTGCTCTGTCTATCCGTCGATATTTTGTTTACTATGACGTTATTTGCTGACTATTCTTCCGTGCGTCTGATTATCTATTATTCTTTCTCTGCGCGGTACCTTTAAATCACTTCAAACCAAAGGGAAAATTAGAAACTGTCATCAGTATTTGTTTAAACTCTAGGAACTCTAAACTTCTATTCACTGCCATAATCATAGAGGATCTTGGGGTCCGCTTTCATTTTTTAAATTGAAAGGTCTACTTACAAATGAAAAAGAAATATAAAACGCTTCTAGCTTTAGTAGATATCTGGTTTTTTTAGCTCTAAAAATATAGTTTTACTTTAAGTGTAAGAAATGCATATATTTTATCTCAGACAGTTAAAAAATGTTTCCATTGTATTTGGTTGTTAAACAAAACTCTCTATTTGGTCACACTGAAGGGATTACTTTTCGATGGAGACAAGATGCTAAAAATTAGCATCAATAATAATACCTATGACAAGGAAAACAAATGTATCAAATGAAGCGTAATAAGAGGAAAATGTGACAAATTTTACTGATTTTGCAAGGCGCAATTTCACACTTTAAGACATCCATAACTTCTTTGACTACAGTTATAATATTCTTTTAAATATTTTATGAGAATTGATTTGCTATAAAAATTATTAAAAAAAAATAAATTACCTTAAAACAGAAGAAAATTTAAGCAGTTTTTGTGAACATTATTCCACATACTTCAGAATCGTTTTAGATCTGTTCGAGATCTTTGACAGTGGCAGCAGATTCTAAGTGTCTAATTTTCACAGAAATATCTTTATGCACTGATTGTAAATTTCAGTTATATCACTATTCCCATTTTCTTCTCTTAAACAGAAATGCTACATTCATATATATTGATTATTTAGGTTATTTACAAGAATTGTCAATCAATCATTACAATTTCACCCAATTTCAGGGGTCAACGTCCCCCAAATTAGCCGAACATAAATTTCATTTGCGTCTTTCGTTAAAATTTGCAGTCAATTCTTTCACTTGCAGTCAATAGTGGCAATCAATGGTTTGCGATAAGTTTGCAGATGCAAATATTAGCTACGATGAGAGGAAAATATCGAAATGACCAAAAATCGAAAAAGCTGCAAATTTTCGAATGTCCTAAGGATTACAATCGGCACGCACAGCTTTCCAATCCCAGGTTAGACCGCTATCGGGGCAGCGTATAATTAGACTTGGCGTTCTGTGACAGATCGTAAATCTTATCACGGAGATACAGGATAACCCTGCTTCACCTTCCTAGCCCAGCTTTCCTTTCTCACCAATCCTACGGTTACAGAGAAAGTGAAAAAGGAAATGTTTTTTGAATTCTCATCTTTCTTACCCGAGGCGCAATACTTAAAACTTCAGATCGGGAGGGATAAGAGGATTATTTGTTCGATGAGGTTGAGGAGGAATGAATTTGAAAATAGGATCGCCTTAACCCTCGTCTTCCTCTTCTATCTGAGGGATTAAGCGGTCGACGAACATATATTCACAAAGCCATGGAAAGAATCGGAGTGAGCTCCATGGAGACAAATATCTACCCTCTCTCGAAATAGGACCCGAATAGTAGACACGCAGGTCACACCTCCATTAATGCATCTCGTGTGCAATTATCTGGGGGTTATAATGAGATGGGAATTCAATTCCGGAGCTGATATTTCGCCCGTTTCCTTCATGTAGATTGTACCGACAAAAATGTTTAGTCCTAATCTCAAGTAATTTTTATAAAATAAGCTCATGCATGCTTCTCATTTAAAGTGGAAAAGCGAAATAAAGCGACACCACCTTGCAGTTCCAATGTTATCAAGAACAGCACCAGATTACATTTAATCCAGCTTTGGAGGGCTCGACCTTATACGTAAGCTCTATACCAACAACAAATGAATTCTGTTTCTTCTCGGAACCATAAAAACACACTTCACCTTCTATAGCCTTGATTAGTTCGGTGCGTTACGATCTGCCTCCGTCCTACTAAGTATTGTATTATTGCACGCATTGAACGCATCTTTTGTGTTAGATAGAAATTATATTGATTTTCTCTTCATTTAAAGCGCGCAATATTTAGCCAAGCAGCAGCATTATTACATTTATTGTACTAAACTAATAAGTAGTAAAGATAAGTTCAATGACCATCAAGAAGAAAAACTTACTCCTTATGTACATTACGCCCTCCAGGAAAGCATCTTCAGAGATTGAGTGACAGATATAACTTTATAACTATACATACATAATAAGCAGTTACATGTCTCTCAATCTCCGAAGATAATCTCTTGGAGTGCGTAATGTACATAAGTAGTAAGTCTTTCTTCTTGATGGTTATAGAATTATCTTTACTACTTATTAATACAACCATTAGTGACCACTTGCCTACTTACTTCACTGCACTAAACTAATTCGTTTCTCCAGTTAAAATACTTCAGGTGAAAACTCAGGAGCGAGAGTTTATACTCGATTTACTAATGACTGCAGCTACCTTAAGTCCTCAAACAGTGGGTAATGTAACCATTTGTGAGTTGGTAAATTATTTACGAGATAATAAACATAGAAATAAAATATAATGCCATTCCAATAGCAAGTTTAACCATTTCGAATGATCTTTAGTAGCAATGAAATTGCACAGAGGATCCTACATCTTAAATACTCAAGACGAGGCAATGTGTACGTTTGGAGTACTGCCGAATAGTGCAGTTACGGAAACATCATGGGTGAATATCTGCTTCTAAAGAGTTTCTTTTTTTCACAAAGGATGTGGAAGTCTGGTGCTTAAAACAGAGGAAGATAAATGGCTAAAACGGAAGAAAGAACACCTGAGGTTGCGAGGGGGCTTAAGGACCCACTTTAATCTTATTAAAATAATTTACAAAGGCTTTGGTGGTTCTAACATGTCCGGCCGTGTTATGAGTATTTTTGCGCTAAAGAAATCCCCATATACCTTCGTTACTGACCAGATACTGCAATTTTTTTATTACATTCCCATTCGTCAACAGCAGCATAGAGTTGATTATTATTTACATTAATTATAATGTGGGTAATTAAATAAATGGAAAACGATTAATTAATGATTATGTTATAAAAATGCCACGAGACGCGAGAAATGTTCAAAGAAGTTTAAGAAAGAGTTCGTTGCGGAAATGTTTCGTTAAGATAGGCATTACTATAGTTAATATGCGGTAATTCCTTGTCTCAATGGTTACTGCCGCTTCTAGTACATAATGCTGCTCCGTACTCGAAGGTATTGTTTCTCGAAATAATATATCCCTATCAGTATTTACCACTTGCCAGATCGTGCGGTCAACAAACCTGGAAGCCTTGCATAGTATCCGCGAATGGGCCGAGAATAGATTGCTCTACGTTTCCATTGGAATTTCAGGTATTAAAACTGATCAGTAATTGAAGTTCAATGGGTCTCCGTTGTTAAGGTTGCGATACACTTGATTCCACGTGCCATCAATTATAGAGCAGGATTAGCCTCTGATGGAGCAGAAATATTCGCAAGCTCTCTTTGCATTCGCTGAGATATGAAATTGGATTTAGAGAGGATGAAGCCCTTCTCTCACGCTAATAATGGGCGGACAGGTTAATCCAACTCCACTTTGCATCTGATAATCCTCAAGCAGTCTGTTAACGGATTCAAATATGTAATCAAAACAATTTAGCCGTGTTGATCTGAAAGCAACCAAATGTGTGATTGGGAGAGAGAGAAATAGTGAGGACGTGAAGATAGAGGGAGAAAATTTTACTACTGCGAAACCCTCGTCAACAAAGCAGCGATATAAATACTATGTAGAATAATGCTAAAATATGCCACATAATGAAACCCTATTCGTCTCATTCCCTTTTTTATTTTACATTTACTGATCTACTCATATTTACAAAACTGTGAATCGTTTACAATAAAGCGCTTAAAATATCGTAAACGAAAACCACGGTTTAATCTGAAATTAATTTATTTTTTTTTAAGATTTCAGCGTCTAGTCTTTAAGTCTCAGACAGAAATCAATCATTAACTGATTGCAATTTCATTATTTCCTATTTAATTTTTACCTAACGAGAAGGAATACTTTTCAAACTCATAAACTTCATTAATTGACGCAATATTTAAAATGTCGAGGTAAAACTCTTTTCCTACACCCGGTCCCGGCTTTAATGCCATTATTTTGTAAGTTCGTCGGATAACTGTCATCCAGATATTCAAATAGAAAGTATTAAAATATATTAGAAAAGATGTGTGTCAAATATTGCCCAGTACTGACATGTAGCGTATACTACACTACTGGTCAGTACACAATATAGCAAACAACACAAGTCAAAACATATTGATTACTCTCAAAAATACACAGTAATCGGCATAGAATGCTAAATAAAACTCAAATATAATCAAACCTCACAAAAGTCGAAATAAAGAAACTGTTTCTACAGTGTGATCAATTAAAACTATTTGGTAACAAGAAAATTAGGCTTATTCCACCACAGATAGCAATATTGCATCAACTCTCCCTTAACTAGGAAACTGCTGGCGAGCAAACATATTCCCATAAGTATTTGCTCTGCGAGATCACACTCCACAGTTTAATGCTCTCATTTACTTAGCGAAATAATTTCCTCCTAAATTGCCTTCAACCAAGTGTACCAAAACTCACGTAAATCAATATCACGTTATCAGTATTTGCGCGACTGTAAAAGCAGAATATTCATCACAAGATAACGATAAAGAGATTTGAATCTTTATTATGGTCGCAATTAGCCGAGGTAATATTTTACTTTTGAACGTAAATGAATGAACACATTAGCTAACTACTTGGAATGAATTGTGCGCATATTTGATATTTACCATCAGAGTAACATGTTTATTTTATTAGAGCCATAAACTATTACGCTTATTGCTTTGGAGCAAATTTGGTTATCGCGTCCATTTAACAAGCATTGCAGTCTAGTAGCTCTCATCGTCTAATAAAAGAATGCGATATAATTTTTCCTTGCTCTGAAGTAATGAAGCAAAAGAACTCTTTTGACGTCTTCAAAGCACTGTCAGTATATGTTTTACATTGCCATTTTCATTCCACGCTGCTTTATTTGTGGAACTTTCCAATCGACTAAAATTACAAACCAAAATTACCTTCAGTGTTATCTGCAAGTATTCAAAAATATTTAGTTTTCTGACGGCATTTAATTTCTACGAAAATCCACCTACTCATTCCTACTTCTAAGAAGGCTTTGAATGTTGGAAGGAAATTAGTTGCGACTCAATAATTCTATGACTTCTGTTCATCAAATAAACTGAATTCAGGGGAAAATATATTACGTACGAATTCATTAAGTGCTGTATGTCAAATTGAGGCGCTACAAAGTTTTCGCTTCGCAGTTTGACGTCACTGTTTGGAATGGATACATCAACACTAAGATGTATCACCAACTGAGCATCGATCTACTCCCTTGAGGATTCAGTACTATTTCATAGCAATTGATGAAAGCATCGAAGTTTGGATTGTTTAAATACACATTTTATAGTCAAATCGACTTGGTTTTTATTTTTTTATCCGACTAACTAGACAAATGACCATCCATCTCCCTGATCAAAAAATGTCACAAAAAGGGATATCTATATACGCATCCAAACTCCACGAAAAGAGCCCATCAGTTTTCGAGCAAATTGAGTCCAAAATTGCTTTTAACAAGGCGTTTTGGCATGAGGGAGAACGGGCATCTCTTCAACGCGACCGATAAATCAGACCACGCTTACGTAATGCACTTCATTTTATCTCAGTTTTATACACCGCAAATCTTTTCTTATTACAGCCATACTTTTCCAACGACGCTGCAACTAGATGCAAAATAAAACCCGTGCCAACTCCCACAGTGAAATGTAGCTCCTTTGTTATTCGACCATTCACGTCGCTGTTCGGAGAACTTTCCTCCATTTAAAACCGCGCCCGCTTTATTTAACGGATGTGATTTAAAGTTGCTTCATTCTGGAACGAATTTTCACCCCGCATATCTTGTGAATACAGTTCGCCCGTCTACGCCTCCATAGCGGCACGAATTTCTTTTAATAAGTCGCCGCCATTCTGGCATGGATAATCCAACTCGTCTTTCTGCGCTTAAATCGACCTCCCTTCAACTTGCAGAATCCCCGCGATTATAGCTGTTTCAGAGATACGGCTCCTATACATGACCCATTTATATCTCATCACGTGTGTTGGGAAAAGACGCCGTAGGGTTGACACATAAGCCCTCTCCACTCCTACCATTGTCACTGCCTTTCTAAAAAGCGGAACACTGGCACCCCTAATGAAGCAAAACTCCTCTCCTAAGCACGCTGCCTCACCCGCGTTTCTTTATGCTCCGCGAAAAGGGGATTTTTTTCCCTCCCTAAAAATAATCGAAAAGATGAAACGCCGTGCGAAAGACGACCTTTGACGCCTCTGAAGCCATCGCATTGTGAATATGTAACTTTGCGTCTTTCGCTCGCTGAGCCCGTTCGTGTCGGATGCCACGGAAGGCTCTCGCAGCTCTTTTTTCCTCGCTGTTTAATGTTTTAATACGAGGTCATTCATGGCTCCACTCGATAATCTTTTTTCTTTCTCTCTCACTTAGGCGACTCCCTTTCTGATAAAAGTTTGGAGCGATACGCTCGCCGAGCTACACGCAGATGAGGAACTTCGCTAAGTTTTTATGCGTCGGTTTCTGTGCAAAAAGGGTCTAACCTAAATTTTTAAAAACTACGATTCTATCCGAGATCGCGTTACGTCGTCGCTTTCGTGAGAGTTTTTGAAAAAAATCGTCACAATCAGCGCGCGAATGCTCGTCGTACCGCGAAATCTCGTTTCCGGACAAATATTTCATACTTTTTGAATTGAATATTTTTGTAAATGCACGCAATGCATTTCTGCCTGTATGTTAAAAACACATGATTCAGGTCGAGGGATTGGAATTTTACTTCGAGCCTCGAGGTGCAATCCTGGATAACCCAAGAATAAAGGGAAGTATAAAAGTCCACTTTCCACTTCTTTCCTGATCAAGGATTAGTAGCGCCATTATGATGTACCGGGTGTCCGCCTCGACATACTTCCAGACTGACGCGCCCATCCGGATGCCCGGCTTAAATACCTGGCAAGCAAGACTGTTGACCAAGCATTTAAACCGGGACAGTCCTGGAAATACGGTCAGCAGGATTCAGTTTGCCGGGGACGAACACCTCAGCATGTGGCAATTCCTTTATTATATGAATGAACATTTTACAGTACAAGTTATTACAGAACAATACACCTCTCCTTTTCATAGAGCGTAGCTTAGTTGTCACAATAAACAGTTACTTTACAATTACGAGGTATAAACTTTAATTCTAACAGAATGTAAACTGGGCTTCCGAATAGCCAAGGGGGAAACTCGTTCGACTTCAGTGAAAGCGGTTCCGGGTTCGAATCCCAGTGGGAGCCTACGTGCGAAATGTCCTGAGCTATCGAAGCAATTTTAACAATACTACTACCACTAGAATGTGAACTCCAAGGAGAGCGGTGTAATCCTCAGCTTCATAAATTGGTAACTCATCACTGAACTGTCTGATCCATTCTCTGCCCAACTGTGGAAGAACTATAGTCCCTTGCCAGGGCGTAGTGTCGGTGTACAAAACTAATTCCTGCTCATAATACTATACCTGGATGATAAAAGATTCTCTGATCAAAGTTAGCATTCAAGATTTTAAAATCATTTTCGATAAGTGCTTCGTGAACTTTCATTTCACGTGTTAGCTCCCACCGGCAATCGAACCTGGAACTACTTTCACCGAAGTCGAACGCGTTTTCCACAGGGCTAAGAGGCCATTCAAGATTTCGCTGATATGCACTTCATAATTTCAGCATTTTTAATGCGCTGTGGATGATTTTTCTCGATACACAATAAAGAAAAGATAAAAATTAGTAGTAGTAATCATTTTTATGGGAAATTTAGAAGGAAAAATTTAGGAAAGTAGAATAAAGGTAAGCATATAATGTGTAAAGTCCAAAATGTTCCGAATGAGCTTTCAAAATTATGCATCAGTTAGCAGGAAATAGTAACAACTGGCTACATCGACAAGGCGTAACCTTGAGAAGAAGATATGAAAAATAACTTGGTTTCGGTTCTTCTAACCCCTATAAGATTCTCTGCAATCGTTAATCAAAAAAATATCATTATAAATCTTATTTTCTGATTAGCAGAATTAATAATTTACTCGAGGAGTCGACATAAGAAGATGCGGGAGTCTTCTCTGGTGACTGCGTTGGATAGTGGAGACGTTTCGGCAACGAATTCCGTTGCTGTTTTTAAGGATGTCGAGTTATACGTCTTGGCCGAGTATAATCACGCTTAATTACCATGTATCTATTGAAGTACGCATAAAGGAGCATGAAAGATGCATCCGACTTAGTCAACCTGCGAAATCAGCTATCGCAGACCTCTCCCTTATCGGAGACCACAGCAAGACAAGGCGAAAATTCTGTGCAGAGGAAAGGGATATTGGATTTACAAGGAGACAAGTGGGGTCCGTCTCCACAAAAAGAATCATGACTCGAGATGAGGGAATATTCCTGAGTGAGAATTGGAACTAACACTATACTATAATAATTGGAAGTAGCTACTGGGATTAACTCAACTGGATATAATACTAAACTATATAAAAACTAAACTGGATATACTAATACTGGAAATAACTCGGCATCCTTAAAAATGGCAGCAGAGGTTGTTGCCGAAACGTCAGTACTCTCCAACGCACTCACACGGTTGAACGCCCAAGAGGGCTTCCTGAGCAGTATTCGGCGGGAAATCATAACAGAATAAGTTGGTCGAGTCTGTGACTTCAATCCAGACCTTCCATTTTTCGTACAGTTGCACTTGAATGAGGCTAAAGCAGTTACCCACAAAGTGGTAACCTGAGTCAACGCCGAAATCTCCGGTATCGAGATTTTGATTTAATTTTATGCATTTATTTAACTGTGAAAATATTATTTTAAATATTTAAAATGTTTTGCGGTTTTCCAGTGCTGTTTCTTTTTTTCCTTAACGCTATACATAGTTTCTGCGAAAAAAATTAACTATAAGCAAATTAAAAGAGACTTAAAGCCACTGACTGTCTAAATACATATATTTGAGTAATTATTCCCATCACCTGTTAACTGTTTACAGAGACATTATGAAAGAGTGGTCTAGGCCACTGATGATTATATTAATAAGTAGGAAAGAACTCTAAAAACCATCACCAATAAAACCATTTGGAGACAAGCTTGGAAATAAAATTTTAGAGACTTTATCTTGAAGAGGTTGATTATCACTACTATTCATTATTAGCAGTCATGACTTTAATGCAGTATTCTCAGCCAAAGAGCCAAAGAAGAACAAATACATATGATTTTATTAAAACTATGGCGCGTTCGCCTTTCTATGGAAGTGGCCCCGGCTTTGATACCCGGTGGGAGGCCATATTTTTTACTTGTCGAAGCACCTTTAATAATAATATTACTGCTAAAAATATTGCCCTTTCAAATGAAACTCATAATGTACCCAGAAATAATTATCTTTGATTCAATCATTAATCAAAAGAATAGGTATGCCATATCTGAAACATCAGTGGTAATGACATAAAAACTACGTACTCCGATGTAAATTTTAAGCCGCAAAAAATAGTCGCAAACTGCGAGCAAGAAGGTTTCGTATGCTGACCGCGCCGTATTTTCTCGTTGTAATTTTGACTGCCTATGATTTGCACACAACCCGCCTCGGTATTTCTTTGGCACCCTGGTAATGTATTTAAGAGATTTCACTTTAGGTTTCCCTTCGCATACATCGCTAAAGGAGGCGTCGACCAGAGTGAAACACATACGCTACAAAAATAGTCTGCGCGAGCCAAATGGTGTTACAAAATTTACTGCGCCTTGAGAACATTAAACTCCAGTAAATTTGCCTCCCTCGGTCGCTACGATCGCGAGGCGAATGAATGATTCACAATTACCACACATTACACTTTCCACCATTTAGTCTCCTCAAGCCGTAAAATGTGATTTATATTGTGGATTGCAATTTGAGGCTCGTGGAATTGAAACAAAAGATACGGTTGATCTGAAATTTATAGCCCTTCTCTGAGAATTTCGGCGGGAAAATAATTTTAATCATGAACGCACACAGAGAAAAATCGAGCAGCTTTGTTCATGAATCGTGAGGAGCCTATTTACCTCTGAGGTCAAAATAAAACCTTTCCGTTTGGTTTCTGTTTTCAAGAATAAAATTGATACTTATCGAATACGCTATTTACATGCGGGTACCACAGGGAGTTAAACTGCCGATATTAATGTGGATCATTAGTTTTATTAACGGCTGTTATTTTATGGTTTTCTTTGTTCTTTATTTTCTTAAATCGCAATATTTTTTAATGTTTTCCTGCTGCAATATACAACCGAGCGCAGTAAGTTTTTGAAAATTGAAAAGATATTCATGAAGGGACAAGAGACTTCGGAAACAGTGGTCATATCTTTCGATATTCAATAAAATATTGAACTTCAACGTGAATAACCTAGTGCGCCGGTGTGGGTATGATTTTTATTTAAACAACATGAATTCGAAAACTTGTACGAGCGCTTGGCTTGGCCGTAACAAGTTTATGGCGGCTTATCTCTGGTGAAAGCAATCAGTATTAGTTTTTCCCGGATAATGATTTGCATGATTTATTGTTAACAGTATGTTTTTTATCATGGCATATGAACAAATTAGAGATACAATTTTCCAAAATAATGTTCCCGCATAACGCTGTCAAACATATATGTAAGAAAATAATATAACGGCTTACGGCTACGTACTTATAAAAGCTAATTCATTTTAGCGTTGTCATCGTCGAAATAATAGGTTGTTCTACCTGTTTCTAGAGGAGACATCTCCATCGCTTAATCCGCAATAATTCTGCACACAATTGCGACGGTTGATTGAATAAACATATGTATGTACTCAATACTAATGAAAATTGAAGTTGAATTCGATGATAAATTGAGTTGACCTCTCTGAAAGAGTAGTGTAGATGAGATACCAACTCTTTGGAGAAACCGGTTAGGATAAAATATCTTTAAAAATTACTTAGGTAAACTTTAATTTACCAGAAATAAGATGTATCACTCTGTTTTTCTGTTTATTAAATTATTACTGTTAGCGCTCCCGCCAAGCATGACGGAACTAAATGTAATTTTAAAATATATTTTTTATTGTATATATCTGGTCCTGCTAAGCCAGAAAGTGTCCAGTCAAAAGACCATAATAACTCAAGATATTTTTTACCAGTGGATGGTTTATTTTATCCTAGATAAATTTCAAATGAATTTGCTGTTATATAAATGACTGTTGGGGATATTTTGTCAATTATCACTATGAAATCAGCATTCATAAAAACTTTGTAATTTTCAATTTTAAGCCATATGATAAAAGAATTGGTACTGTCATCTTTTATCCGTTAATTCTCCTTTTAAATTCCAAGTTTATTCTTTCAGGATAACTTGAACACGGGATCAAAATTATTGGGTTTGGTAAACACCTCGGCCAAGCATGATAGAGCTCATTGTAGATCTCCCACATATTTATAAAGGAACTGCGTTGGGATAATTTTATCAAAATTCACAAAAAGACTCGTAGGTTACCCTACCATATCAAATACATAAACGATCAGCAAGCTGATGATTCCCATTTTAACACCACTACTCATTTTTACTTCTTGTAGGATTCATTATTTTGAAAAATAAAATAAGAAACATTGGTCTTACAAAAATTTGCACAAATATCATGAAGAAAAATCGAACGAAGATTTTTTATCGTAGAATATTTTAAATACATAGTTGCGAGAACTTTGATCATGCATACGAAAATTTTGTAAAATTTCTTCATTTAGCCTAATAGCCACGATTACTATATCAGACCCCCTGACAGTCTCCGCTACGGTCGAAGCTGCGCTCATGCATATGGAAATATATGAGAAATCTAAGCCTAGTAAAATTAACAGTGACATAATTATGTTGATAATCATATTTCTCGATTTACTGAAAATTAATAAGTGCAAATATTTCTTATTAGTGATAACACGACTTTATTTCAGGGCGAGATTGAGACTGGTTAGTCTCTTCTTACGTGTAGCCCTATGCCGTAGAAAGTTTTAAGGAAAGAGCTTTAGGGGTTAAAACAAGAGAAAAAGAAATGAAAAGGAGGAACGATTACACGAGTTTTCATAAACGTAAGTCTGCAACGAGTGAAAAAATTATGAGTGTTGATTCCATTTATTTTAATTTAGAAGATATTTATTCATTCATAAACGTTATCTGTAGTGATATAACTGAGTATAACGGAACCTGTATACGTGGGGACCTTGTCCGTTAAGGAAAAATACCTTCGTTCTGATCTGCTGTGTTGGAAATATCATGTACATGATTCGAACCTGTGTATGATGGAGACCTCTCCACTACGGTAAATATTTACGGTACCACGCGATTTCGCTGAGGGCAGGTTTTGCTTGTTAATCAATTAATTCGGTGTTTACCCAGTATTCAATAACTCGTCCTGCGAAAAATATCTCTTTAATTGGACCAGCCTCGCTAACAACATAGAAGACTAATACATTGTTAATATAGACGTATACATTCAAATTAAATAAAAAGATTCATCACGCTTGACGGAGCTATATCAATACATAATAGAATGAGTCACAAGGTTAACTGTGGGCAGAAAATTATACAAAGAATCATTGCTCGAGAAACAGAGATTTCATCACATGGAGGAAATTATTGATTCTGAATTAAGATAGTAAGCATATCATTTGAGGTGCTACATGGGGACACCAAAACCTCCGCATAAGACGTGTTCTGCGCGAAATCCGATAGCGAGACAGGAAATCGAAGACGGCAGACGAGGATTGGAAGGAGAAAAAATGTTAAGGGCTAACACAAAGGGCGGATCATTCTAGATGAAGATAGTGTGCGCTTGGCAAGGGTACGTGCTGTAAAAAGGGTTTAAGGAGACTCGGATTCCCTGATAATGACAAGGACAGGAGAGTTTACAGAAGGTGGCGTCGTAGTGGTTGTTGGGGAAAGGAACTGCAGCGGCAGATGGGCTGAAAAGTTTTTCAGGGAAAAGGGTTGCAGAGGACAGGGGCAGCGGAAGAGGGATTGAAGATGATCTAAAAGATACGGGCAAGTCCGAAACCTTTGTTGATTTACATCCTGATGTAGTCCTCCTTTACTTTTAACATATCCAAGTCATATAATCAAAATAGATGGATCCAAATGGGCTTTACTGCCTGTTTTACGTTTACACCCTTACGAAATCAATTATGGAAATAATATATAGTAGCACTAATAAAAATGGTTGATAACTAATACATTTGTTTCGATTACTCTTGATCAAGTGCTATCGATAGTTTAATTCATTGGATATTCTTACCGAGTTTACATGGACTTTTCCCGTTTGTAGCATTTTGATTCCGTGAGGAGAGATCTGCAAACTACCTCACTCCTCACCTTGCCTAGAAAGATTCATTAACTCTTGAAAGCTACTAATAGCTCATAATGGAGGGATATGATTCAAACCGGCCTTCGCGCGGAATAATTATCTGGCAGACTATACTATGGTCAACATAATGCCGTGGAATTATTCTGCTTATTCAGGCTGTGTGAGGAAAGGAAGGAAAAATAACCTTACTCTTCACATTGTCTAGTATACCTCATCCCTACTCTAAAGCTTTTTACGCAAATGGCGGAGGGGATGGGTATTCAACCACCCTACGGACTGATAATTCATAGCGTGATTCTTTCATGTATTCAACCTTGATAAATCGTAGTTTACAATACCTACCTTGCATTGCTTACAGCTGACGAATTGCATATTCTATATTGTTATGGAGGACAAGATAACGTTCAGGTCGGAATGTGAACTCTAATTATCATATATGCGCAACTGTGTGGAGCAACTCTACATTTAAAAGTTACGTGAATCATAAGAAACTTGAGAGACAATGAAAATTTATTAGAAACACCTCATTTTGGTGGGTGTGCAACCATAATATTATACAGCTGTTCTTCAATATACGTAAATATATCTATCACGGTTAACTTGCTGTTTTACTTGCCTGAGCTTCAAAATTAATTTTAATTGCTCTTCACTGGCAGTATCTTTGTCTTTCACAGTCAAACAAACTTAAATAGAATCTTTTTCACGAGCAGAAAAATTGGTTTCGTGAAGATCACTGATTCGGGAAAGGGAATTTCATCTTCCCATTGAAAATATATACGACAAACGCTATTATAAAAATAAAAATATAGGAAGATTTTTGTAACACCCAGTTATTCAAGAAAATTATATATGCCTGAATAAGCAAAGAAGAAATATTCGCAGCAAAGGAAGAAGACCACAGAAGATATATCCCTCGAAAATCACAATACTATCAAATGCCCTTAGTACCAATAATTTAAGAAAATGGCATTATCATGTTCGCGAATTCTACGTGAATCTAAAAACTTCAGTTTACTGCTCAAATTCCACCAGTCCTCTTCAAAGCGATTGTAAAATATTAGATATATCATGGAAAATCAGTAAAACTTAATGTTAGGGTGAATACTGAGTGAAAGACTATGACCCATGTCATTATGTCCTATGTTGTATACAGTTATTTTTCAACTATCGAGGACATGATTATATAATTAATATGAGATATAAATGGTTGCTAGCCTGACAGAGAGATAATCTGTAACCTCTCTATGATAATTATAATAAGAACACTTATTTTTATCATGATAATTTCAGCATTAGATTCCCCCAAAGTTTTGATCTTTATATTTTCTACGTGCTTAATAAATAGTGATTTAAGAACATAATGTTTCAACATCGAAATGTATATAATGACTAATTACATGAATAATGTAACAACACCACAAAATACAATTATGTCGATAATTTCCTCTGTATTCTTTATTATTGATAGCGTTTTCATCACCTCTGTATTTTCGCGGTTTTGTCTCTTTTGTGAGTATTTCCACGCATTTTGTGTTTTTCTCCGTTAACCTTCAATTGAAGAATTTTCCCAAGAACCCAAATATTTCTGTTTGTGTGTATCTATTATCCATTTTGTTTCTATAAGTTGGGTATTAGTTTCTATATTTTACTTGCTATCAAATACTTTTGTATGTATCGACTTATTCTTTTAGATATAAGCTAATTGTAATATCTTGTTTTGATGTAAACGTTTAAAATCATCAATTAATTACTTCAAAGGTTTTGTGAAAGAGCCCAGTTTGGCCGATCCTCTTTAAAACGCAAACAGATAGCAGTATTCTAATAACCGCAAATAGGTGAAAGGAGGCGTAATACAATGAAGGGCAACTTATCGTTCTCGAATTAGGGGAGTCGTCATACAAAACTGGTAACCGTGGACAGTTCTGAAGCCTTCCTTAATTTAACCTTGGTCTAAAATATTTAAATCGTTCGACGCAATCAATTCACAGCGAGCGTGGCAATGTTGCAGCTTTGAGGCAATCACAGTTGTTCGCATGACGGATTGCCGCCAATGAGTCTGAAGTCCCTCTTGCTGAGATTACACTTGGAGCGACATTTTCCGTCCATAGCGTCAGAGATATTTATTGTTCGGATTTAAGGGATTACAACGCCTCTGATTTATACCTCAAAAAAGGCAACTCGTGGACATGATCGCGCAATAAAAAACGCCGGGGACGCTGAAACTAAACGTATCGAAGGCACATTTCAATTCTCCTTTTTTACTACCGTCGCTCCTTCCCTAAAATTTAAAATGCTGCAATCTCTCGCGGGAATTCAGGACTTTTATTTTTGGAAATTAAAACGCGCGAGGGTAATTACGAGAAACTTCTGCTATTTAATACTCTAAGCCATGCATACGTAACGTTTTCTCTATTTACAACCAATACCTACCAATTTAAATATAGGAGAGAAACTGTTTGAGCATGCATGTTATAAGGCACGTGTTATTTCCATAGCGTCCGATAAATGTTCATCAACTGACGAAATAGTTGGGAAAATTTAAAAGGAGAGCTAATCTTTGGACGAATATGTATGCAGTCTTATTTAATAAGTATTAATTACTAAAGGCTGTAAATAATCGAGTTTGAAAAACATTAATATATGATAAAATATATTAATATAACATATTAATAAATATATTCGTCCATATAAAGAGCATAATTACGAAATTTGCCATAGTAAATAATGGTAAGGATGCAACTATCCGATAATGTTTTCGTATTTATTAAAATTAATACAAACCGAAATATTATACATATTTATATTTATATATATATTGTAATTGAAGTTTTCCTAAGTTATCATAGAGTCATGAGGACAGCGTAAAAGAGTATATCTCTTTTAGTAAACATATACTAAGACTTTATGCATAGATTGTGTTAAGTGTAAAACATGAATATAAGAAACTTACACAAATTCTGATCTTTTATGTAACATCACTTAGAGCATTTGAAAAAGAATTTTGAAACAAAAGATAGTAAATAATACGAATAAATTTGAAACGAATTGAATATCTGAAGCAAAAACTATTAATTAATTAATTTATTAATGTAAAACAGCGAGATATTTCACACTTGTTATTCCTGTGGGATTTGTTGCACTACATCATCATGCAAGGAAATTTACCTTTCCTCAATCCTAATGATAATAAAAATGGACATTTAATTACTCTACTAACATGGTAGACCGTTAACGGTGGCTTAACGCATTATGGAAGCCCTTGTTTAATCAATAAGGAAATTTACCAGCAAAAAAAAACAAGAAAACATACTACTAATTGTCATCACCACTGATAGTCAATCAAATAGTCATCAGCTGACCTCATAAGTGATAGGAATAAGGCCTAAAGACTATCTATTCCGTCATTTTACAATATATTTTCTAGTTACGATAATTTTTTCACTTTCCAACCTATCTTTAATCTATTTCCAGGTTTTGTTGCCCATCTAGGGCTGGTGTAACTCATTCGGTCACCTTGTTTCCTTTCACAATTCTAAGTTATCCCGCACCAGTCCACTGATCATTTCATAGACACCATCGTATATTTCGAAACGCCCTATTACAATTCGGACGTTGAATATTTAATTGTAACAATCTCGTAGAATATCGCGCACCCCAGACTGCATTTGACCCATCACTATCGGAATATCTTACGATTGTAACCGTGTATTTAAAATCTTAAAGATAACAGTATAGTAAGAGAACCTCGTTTCAATTAAAACCAATATTTAAAAAATTATTATCATTGGACATATTTCAGGATGAATGGAACGTTGCACCAGAACTCCACATCGTTAGTAAGAGGGCTAATGCGGCAACCAATTATTTGTGGCGGTGGCATTCTTAATTCCCTAATAAGCGGGCATATTCACAGATTCGCTCGTCGGGGAACATCAAGAAATAAGAAAAACGGGGAACGTGGAGCGCGTCTGCGGTGTAACGTTTTAATCTGGGTGAATCTTTTCATATTTTCGATCCGGCAGCGAATCTTATTCGTAGGGAAGTCGCCGCATGTGTTCATAATCCTTCTCTCTCTCAGCATTTACGAGAACAACTGAGTTCTCCGGATTCTGCGGTCGTTCCGCCCTCTGTCGTAGAGACTGTGCGGTCGACTTGCCTGCCCTCTGGCCTTCTCGCCGGAAAACAGAGGACATTTCGATGCAGAGAACCGCAACGCGCAAGGAAAACAAAAGTCTACTTCAAATATGCGCTTTCTTTACCGCCGGGGCTTTTTATCGCAAATTCTTCGCTGCATGTATTATGGTGCGTACGGATTAGCACCCTCGCACCGTCTGATTCTGCACATCTTCCGTACGGACAAGTAGGCCACGAGAAAGACGAGGAGTAGCGATTCCCGTATGGTAACGAAAAGGCTTCAGTGTGGCTTAATCCGCGTCTTAGTTCTTATTTCCCACCCAAGAAAGCGGCTAAAACTTATCTCGACTTTTTTCTGGATCCTTTCCTTACCGTATATTAAAGACTTATTTGGCTCACTTATTTTTACTGTCACATCAACGTTTAAGGAGGTGCGGATTTGCAAATAGACGCATTAGGTGATAACTGAGAGGCATATCGTAAGGGGTGCATCAATAAAGATTGAGTGAATGAGAATCTTAAATATTACATTACCCATATGTATGTTTGCGATGTTGAATGCTCTTATGCTCACTATGCACAATTAATAGAAATGTTCATCCTTACTTATAATTCAAAATGTTTCTTTGCGTAATGTAGCAATTAAACTATACATTTCAGGGATGGAGAACCGTTTGTAGCGATAGTACCATTTTTAATATAAATGATATACTTCCACTCCAATTTAGTGCCAAACCAGAGAGTGAGTTGGTGTTTGCATCTACTTCGTAATGTCGAAGATGTATAGACTTAGGTTTCGTCATTTATGTAAATAATTGTAAAGTATCTTTACTAATGGTCGGAATACTCAATCACCGTGGAGCTTCGTTTTTTTTAAGCGAATAATGCATAACAAGAACAGTGCCATCAGAGTTCCGCGTATTGAAAGAATTCTCCCGCGTGCCTTAGGTTTGCATCCTCTGATCTTTGCTATGCATTTTAGTTGACTAAATACTACTTTGCACTACTCTATAATATTTATATTTTCTAATAATGGCCTTAGTCTGGATTTGAACTGAACATAAGGTCTCCGGCAGACTGCACCCGCGCTAGGATTTATGTAATGTATACATCTATTTTAATTTATATGATCCTCAAATCCTGGATTTTTACAGCAAGACACAACGATAAAAACAAACAAGCAAAACACCCGTACAATTATCAGGGAAAACCAGATTAGCCAGGAATCGAACACGGCACCTTGGCTATTGTACGCTAGCATGCTAATGATTCTGCCAATAGATCGGCTATTACACTAGGGAAAATGAAATAGAATGGATTAATTTCAAATGGATAGAGGAGAAAATATAGACAACTCAGACGATTTAAATGCACCATAGGAAAATGCATTATTAGCTGATTCAGCTGTATGAATTTTAAGGTAAAGAGAATATTTAGTAAATGTCACTTAGAAATTGAAAGCAAGATTTGAAGCAGGAAAGTGGAGAAATGAGAACATGTGACCTGTTGACATGTTATTACCATATGTGGCTGGCATTCACATGTATTTTCTATTCATCATCATTAGCTATCTATATTTCGACGGCCTCATAACAGAACAATCTCTCCATTTAGTTGAGTTGCTCCATATACATCGGTGCTTGCGTATACGCAAACAAATTCATTCATAGGCAAAATATTAGGAAAGGCAGCATCGGCAGTAATACGGCAGGCTAAGCGTATTCTTTGTTTGCGGTAAAACTGCAAGATGTTACCTTACCAGCTGCTACCATTGTTCTTTCACTTCCATTTCGGTACTCTGATTTCCCGAGAAACATTGAATTTATATATCTACCAAGATATCCGCACCGGAAATATACATCCTCGAGGAATACTTTTTATTTTATAAACGTCGTGGTAGTACACTTACTGAAGGAACAGTTGAGTAATAGTTGAGTTCAATACTATCTTCTAACAAGAGACTTCTGTACTAATATTCGTATTAAAATTTTGAATAGACTCACGTTTCATTTTGATCTTCTCGTTCAGAATAATATTATTTCACCTTGAGGTGCATAATTTAATATTTAGTGTATCCAAAAATGTAATATCATAACTGACTATCTGATTAGGTAAATATCTTGGCGGCCAAATACGATAACCTCTCAGTGATAAAATGTAACGTGTTTTAAAATTCGATCCCGGAAATAAATGCAGAGAGCTTAAACTATTGTGACGATATATTAGCTTTTGATCGATTCAAATTCAAAGCTTACGTTTCTCATCAGGAGATGATACAAATTATTTTAAGAGCCTCTAGCTTTATCAAAATATTCGGTTTTCTGATCGATCCTTAAGAACGATACCAAAATCCACAGAATGAATTAATGGTACACCTATAAGTTGCGGAGTGCTGTGATATTTCTGGTTTCGTACTTGTAGAATCTGCAGAGCAATACCCAATTTTTCACCCACTGTGATTTACAAATTTTAACAGAATTTACAAGCAGTATATAATTTACGGAAATTAGAGATTGCACAAATTATCAAAATATGTAGAAAAACGTAAAAAAGCTAGACAGAACGACCGATGATTATTAAAAATGTAATGTTTCTATTTTGTATTGTGTATATCATACTTCTACATAATTTAAAAAGTGTTACAATTCATACGGCAAATGTAATCATAATAGAAGAGTATTTGGTCAACTTAATGCATTTTTATTCCGATTCGTTTATATAATCTGCGCTTTCTGCAATTATATCTCGTTAAAAACAATGTTTCCCATTTTTCTTTCGGTACAAGATAGAGGTTGATAAATCTTTAATCTATTTTGATCTCAGTATTTTTGATGGCTGTGAGTATCCGAAAGCTAATGGGAAGACAGTTATGTCACCATGTTGTCATTGTACGTGATCATTTAGGCCACTCCATATAGAATGCGGGAAGTTGTTCTTCTATCCAGGGGCGTGGCTAGAATTTGTCAATAAGGGGGGGGACTAGACCAAGAGCTAAGGAGTAAACACAATATTGCCTACCACCCAGAAATACTTCCGCCTAAAATGTAACGATATTAGAAACTGATTAATTTAGACATGTATACCCTGCGAATCTCCAGCGATGATTGTATGGTATAATTGGGAGCGGCCATCCTCTCGCATGCTTTCGTTTATTATTGGCTCTGTCCTCGTGGGGGGGTTTAAACCCCAAAAACCACCCCCTTGGCTACGCCTATGATCTTATCGGTCATTGTGGTGCAGATACGTGCGCTTGCTCTATTTATAGCTCCCGAGAGGAGAGCAAAGAAAAAGTGCCTCACTCCTCACCTTGCCTCGGTGAGGAGTCCACGCATTTTGACAGCCAATGGTGAAGGAGTTGGGATTCTACACAGCCTCCAGGATGATTACTTAACAGACAGGCAATGCTTTTCACTATACAATGCCGCAGCCTTTCCATTTCCTGCATTCCCAAGTTTCAATCCTTGAGAATTAAAAGCGCGGCCAAATAGGCGCCGTCATGCTGTCCCATAATTCCCGCCGCGGGCGGCAGAAGGAAGTGAAATTGGCGGAGTCAATGGAAGGCTGTCCAATCTTACCTCTGCGAAAAGGGATTGTTTACTATCGAACGAATCCCCAATCGAACCCCTTATTAGCCCTTACGGATCGATTGATTCTTTCAAATGCGGAATTCTTCTCTTCACCCGTGAAGTGACTTAAATCTCGCCGCATCAAGGAGGGAAATCCCCTTCCCAATTCAATGCCTCTTTTTTAATACTTCCCTAACTTCCTCTTCCATTTCTATTCCGAATCAGAGAAAGGCCACGCTCTTCCCTTGCCTCCGCATCTGCTGCAAATTCACTCGAAGGTTAGCTAAATTGAGTGCAAATGAAAGGCACCGTGGAGCAGTGGCAATCTATGCACAGATGAAAACAGAGTTTTAAAGACGTTTGAGTTACTTTCCAGATTGGAAAGGCGGCTAGGGATTCCGACTTCGTTCAATCTTAAGTAACAGCAAGGTTTCTGCAAGGATTCAACCGTTGCTACTATGGCATTTGTTAGGGCAGTAACATTATCATTAGATAAATTGGATAACAAATTTCAAAAATAACATGTTTTATTTCATTCTTTAAAATTTCAAATATTAATAGTAGTAGTAGTAGTGTTGTTAACAGTGCTTCGACAGCTTAGGTCATTTCGCACGTAGTCCCCACCGGGAATCGAACCCGGGACCGCTTCCATTGAATGGATGTATGTACCTTAAATTTAACTCTGATGTGAACTACTCTGGATTATATGAATATAAGGAGTTTAGAAAAGCGTTTACGTTTATAAAACAGTACCTTGTAAAATATGACCCTTATCTCTTTCTTTTTATAATAATTTTGCTAATTTTTTTGCGATCAAGATTCAATCACTAGCGATTGGTCATTCTAACTGCATTCAAATGTTTTCCATGATGCTTAAAATGTTAATTTGTGTTAACTATGCTAACTCTAGTTTTCGTTATTTATCCAGTTTAATTTTAAGTTATACATATTCCTTTATTGAACTCCGCAACCATGAATTAATTTCGGTCCTGCCTTATTTCTTACCGATGGAATAGGTCCATTGTGTTTTTTGTTCAATATTTCATCTTTTTCATAACCAAATATGATAGAGTATTAGACAGACCCGATGACTGATTTAGTAAGAACATCCACGAATAAACAAAAAGAATCGGGTTTCCCAGTCTCGTCGGATCATTTCACCTCCATTTATCCTTTGGACTTCCCTGGGTGCACACTGAAATATGTAAAATGTATGTTCATTCCTTCTCTTTAAACAAAAGATATTTAAGCTTATGTCTAAGATGCATATCAAGGAGAAATGCATGCAATCAAGTCACTAACAGAAACGAGCTTCTCCGGAATTCGAGGAAAAAATTCGACTGTCTGCGACTTTGATCGAACCGTATCTTAATTAAAAACGCGGATGGGACCACCGCAAACGGATACGGACAGCTTTGCAAATCGGAGGGCGAAATCAATCTGGCAATTCCTCCTCAAAGACTCCCATCCTAATCAGAAATAATATATTCGAAAATTCTAAAGTTTCGATATCGGGTAATGAAATTCGCGCGTCCTTTTAATTCAAATTCTGTTACACCGGCGTTTAATTAATTCCGCCGCGGAACGGGAGAAATCCGAAGTACCCGAGTGGGAGGGAGAGGCTCAAAATTGAACTACGGAAGAAAAATTGAAGGGGTACAACACACAGAATACAAACCCGCGCAGCGTGAAAAAAAAACGATAGAAAATAGGAATGCCGAGACGGGGATAAATTGAGCGTGGGAAGGAAAAGAGTGGAAATGGAGAAACTTGCTCGAATGAGAACCGAAGAAAAAAACGTGGGCATAATGAAAATAAAAACCATTTCGGTTTCAATTAAGTTTTTTCGTGCGAGGCAAGGAAAATGGCTGAGGCGGGTAAAAGCGAGGAATGTAGGATAAGAGTTGTCGCCGGTGGAAGATGGCGGAGAGACCGTTTGCATTTGATTTGAGCGGGAAAGCACAGTGTGCCTGGGTATAAAAATATGACAACGGCGGGAAATTGGGAAAAAAAGCGGGGAGGCGGGGGGAGTGGGGAAATTAAGCGAGACAAGGGGTGACGGAACGGAGGGATGTGAGCTGCCCTCTCCTAATGGAGGTTATGCATTAATAAAGGGAGCAAAAACGTATGCTGTGCAGAAAGTGGAGAAAAGGCTTCTTGCGGCGGGCGGTTTACAGGTAGAGAGCAAGAGGCTGTGTGCAAGAGGCGGGAGGGGCGGGGCAGGGTAATGGGGGAGGGAGGCAGTTGGCGTGAGCGGATTTCTCCAAAGGATAAAAATAGGATTTGACGAGGGTTTTGGAGAGCGAAAGAGATGGAAAAGGCGGGTGTAGAAGTGATATGCAATCTAATTTAAAAGGGAGCGAAGGCTGGGTAATCGATAGTGAATTATAATTAAGATATTAGATTTCCGGATCGGTGCGGAAGTGGATTCAAGATAGTTCGAGGAGAGTAATAGAATCCGAGAGCACCGATTAATTAAAGCCTTCCGCTGGTTTATCAGCCAATCGGAATTTCCTCCGTTCCACTATCTCGAACTAAATTCGATATTAAGTTTATTTGATCTCATAAATCAAGTGTAGCGCGGCGGCCCGAATCCACAGCCCTAATTATTACGAATGCCGAGGAGATATTTTTCCGCTTCTCCGTCTAAATTATGCGAAGCAATAAATTGAAGGCCAATATAGAAATCCTCTATTACAGTTTTTCGTACTTCGATTGCTAGTGCTGTACGCTAATAGAAGATCGCGAAGGACGGTTGTTCTCACGAGCATAATCGAAAGGGATGTTTGTAATAGAAAGGATTCACAGTGTGTCTTGGGGTAAACGGTCTTTATCTCCGGGCCTAAGATTACCATTTAGAGTTTGTGGGAAGGGAGAAAAAAATCTTATGAGTGCTTAAAAAAGCTCATTCAGCGTTTTGATAATCATTATATTTATTATTATGATTTACCCTCACGGCGAGGTTAGGCTAAAACGGCCTCATTTCCATCTAACATCTGGAAATATTACATGGTTACAATATTCCATTAATGACCAAACATAAATTACTAAAATTTACTATAGTCTAAAAAAGAAATCAAAATATCGAAATAATCTGGCAAATATAAGTACAAGAAAAATGCAACAAATAGTAGATACAAATTGTAAATACAAAGAGGTAAACAAATATATGGCCCCAATATTCACAAAATTTCAAATTAATATGGAGTTCGGAAGGTTAATAGTGGCATATTTCATTGTCCTGTTATTCTAGCTTTTCTATGAGGATTTAGGCTGAAGACAACGCATACATCACTTTAGGAAGACGCGAGAGTGACTCGTACTTGGGTCGAGGAAGGAAATGGATTGAGAATACTACCATAGGGAATAAATNAATTCATTGAGCAGTAATTGCGTTATTTAACCTTTATTTATTGCAAATTTCATTTCTCGAAGTCTGCAAAAAACGAAAGGGGGAATCGAAGTGTATTCTGAAACTCCAGTTGTCCCAAAAACGCTGAAATAGAAAGTAAAGCACGTCGAGAGTTACTATTTAAATTCAGTGACTATTCTCATGCTAATGTGAGACATTCTTTATATGCCGAAAGATATTCTCCGGGCATAACAGTCCTTCAGGAAACACCACCGTAAAACACAGGACTTCTAGCGGCACTACTTCATCATAAAAATAATCTAGTATTTGCACATTTACCCTTATGCGTTTGCCTATTGTTAAGTATCAAGTGGTCACACAGTATTCCAATTTTGAAATTATTACATACTTTTGCCCTACAGATATCAGATCATATGCTAATTTGATTGAGGAAAATTTTCATTTATTTGTTTCATTTTATTGAGGGAAGAAGTAGAAGGAAGACATGGGAAAAGAAGTTGTTTGATGACATAAATGGTGGAATGGGTTACCTAGAGGAGAAGAAAAGGCATGGTTACAACAACATAATTCTCATGACGAGAAATTATGAGTATACGTAGGCTTACTATACGTCCCGGGATTGTCCCGGTTTTAAGGAATGGTCGTGGTCAATTTTTCAGCTTTCCCGTCCTGTTGGGGAAACTCGGAGAAAAAAATATACAGTGCAAGTTTCGAAGATTTCATCGATAAAATACATTTGAATACACATTTTCCTTAGGAAATGAAGGATCGCAAACTATGCTGCACGCATTGTCTTAAAATCATATGAAATCAATTCAAGCTTTAAGGAAACGTACCGGTTACGTATCGGTTTTACTTGCGAATTTGATGAGTCCCGATTTGTTACCATCAGAATACGGTAACCTAAGGTATAGAAATAGTACAAGGAGAAACAGAGTGTAATGCTTAGATGTTTATTGCTCAGGTTAATATAGTTTATAATGCCTTTTAAGTTAACATAATTTAACTCTCTAGTATATACGAGAGCCGGTCAAATGTAATGCCCCAAATTTTTTTCTCAAAAACTATATATTCTATAAAAATGAAATTTAGAAATATAAAAGAATCATATTTACCACCTCAATCTATTATTCCACATAATCTCCTTTAAGTTCTATTGCATTTCTTCAGCGATTCACTAGGGCATGTATGCCCTGTCGGTACCAGTCCTCGCTCTGGTTGCGGACCCAGGTTTTCACTTTCAACTGCCTTCTGATTCACTCGCCGTTCATACCCAGAAGCCAACTGTACTTCAATCGACTGCAGATGTTCCATGGACTTTACATAAACGTTTGTGAATATTCCCTACCTATCCTTTCTCCACCCACAGACATTCAATCACAGCACGTTGTCTGTAACGTGTGTCGCGGTCAGGCTCCATTTGAATGCTTCCTACAGTTATTCCAATTGCAGGAGAAGACTGAAATTATGCACTTTCACGCGCGAAACGTCAAAATAATTTGCAGTACATAAGCTTCCGGGTGTAATTATTAATTTTAATTAACCTTCATTATTGACAACCATTTTCCATCTACTGATGCCGGTGCTTTCAAAATTCCTCAAACAAAAGTATTCTACGTCTCAACTCGGTTTTAATGAAAATCAGCTGAATTGGCATATGGAACGCAAAGACTATTGAGCGTGGGCACGTGTGGGAGAAGAAAGTGGAGGCTGGTGGAGGATTGGAGAAATGTGAGGGGTTGTTAGACGGAGAGCAGACATGCATTACAATGTGAATTCGAAGGCTATGAAAGATAGATAGGACATGGGGACAATCTCTGGGAATAGAATCATTACCATTGAAGCCAGGATTTTGAGAGCATTTAGCAAAAGATTCAATATGCCACCATTAAAGGTAAATTAGTCTGTTGATTTTACTTTGGTAGAAATTTCTTTACAATTCATTGATTCTCAAAAGTTGCATTTTTCCCATTACATGGCCGAGCTACTACCTAAAAATGCATCGAAAATCAATCTATGCTTCAGAAAGCCCAATTAACATTAATTTTAACTACATATTCATTTTTAGAGTTTAAAATGTTCGTTATTAAGCTCGTTCATCCTGTCCAACACATTTTTAATACATTAACTAAAATACGCAAAACAATATGAACTGAAACTTGATTAAGCTGCATCTCACAATACAAAATTTTCTCCACAAGGCTCGAAGTCGAATTTTCAAAGAAATTTATACTACAAATATGCTTTATAATAACAGTAAAATTGTGATTTTCTACATCAGATGAAGAATAGTGTAGGGTTAACGTTCAATAGAAGGTATTAGTGAATAAATGGAGTGCCGCTGGTGGCAAAGTGTAACAGAAGTCACAAAATCCAGAAAACCACCAAAAACGGGAAGTTGAGCCTAACGCGCGTTTCGTACTCCCTGAGTGCATCTTCAGAGGCGTGATGACCAGTCACTATCACGCCTCTGAAGATGCACTCAGGGAGTGCGAAACGCGCGTTAGGCTCAACTTCCCGTTTTTTGTGGTTTTCTGGATTTTGTGACTTCTGTTAGAAGGTATTAGTGAATGTTAACTCTTTGTCGTTTCTTAATTTATTCGACTCTCTTCCAGTTCATAAAAAAGGTAATAAAAATTAAACTTTTTCGGAAAATTAAAATTAATCCTAATTACGGAATATGTAAATTATGTTAAACAAAGGATATCGTTAAGTGCAATTCTGTGCTAATAAAGATTATGCAATTAATTTTTTTGGGTGAAACATTTAAAACAAGGAACACTCTTTGCAAACGAAGGAGACAAAAATCATGTTTTTCCCCAAAGATAGTAGTATTATTTCAATATACGCATTTCTCTAGGCAAAAATCTACTACCGTTGTGTCTTGTGAGTTTACAGTCTATTGATTTAATGTTTCAGTGAAGTATGATTACTGAACACAAAGTCTAAACGTATATTGTATGTAAATCTAACAGTTATAATCGTAACAATTAATCAAAATTGTGAATTAAGAAGTGCTCCTAATTAATTGAACTAAGATAATTAATTCTTAATGCAATTAAGAGAATCTGTGATTTTATTTCTTTCGCGTCTTTCTTTTTCTTCATTTTACATTAACAAACGAAGAACGTAGAATTTAATCTCCGTTTCCGAATAATCCATAATGGATGCCGTCGCACCAGATTCCTCTCTTTTTCCTTCATATATCCCCTCTGTATTTATACCCAATATCTTTCTCACGTTCTTTCGACAACTCGGATCCGTTGTAACACATTCTTTTGTAGCGAACTCCCCGAGTTTCTCCGACATTCATTTATCCTTAAAAAGTATCTCGCTATTTCTCCTCGCTTTTCCCCCACATACTCATTTAATCAACTTCAACGGCACTCAGTTCGCCTTTGAGTTTCTCCTGCCGCTTACGTTTTCTTCCACATAACAAGGTGGGCATGAAAACACGTCTACAAATAGCCATCTTTGTTCCTCCAGCATTTCGTGCCTTTCACAGACGAGTGAGCATGCTAATTGACACTTTTCAGCCCCATTTTTCTCTCATATACTTTTGTACCTTCATGAAACAATCCCAGTCTGCGCAAATTTGGTTTCAACTTGAAAATGGTACTGTAAATCTGAAATCCACGATCGTTTCAGTCATAATTGGTAAACATATGAGAGATATACATACGATAAATTAATTTCCAAACTACTGCACCTATGCCTGATTCAGTTCGGTATATCCTTGAAATGTTATCAAGTAAAAAATTCTCCTTCGGATATAAGATGAAGACAGAGCTTTCATTAAAGTTTGAGATATTTTTTGCGCCTTTATTCCCTCACGTGAAACCCGGAGAAAATCTTTTCCAATCATAAGGGAACGAAAGCTGAGAAATCCATTTCCCGTCCGCGGCAATCAATTAAACTCGAGTGATTGCGACGGGACAAAAATGTTCGAAACACGCCGTAAATGAACCTTTACGGCTACATTACACGTCTGGGGCTCATTTACAAATCGCGGTGTGCCGATTGGGTCGAAATACTCCTCTTTCCCTGTCATCAACTTACCCACACCCATTCCCCGTTCCCAATCTTCCACTGAATTTCCGTTACGAATTTTATTTTTACCTCTTATTCTGCGATTTTGCTTTCCAACTTCGGAAATATATCCCTTCCCCGCCACCCCTCTCCCACTCTCCCCCATTCCCTCCGAGGCGTAAAATCCGTTTGCTACATCGGCGAGATCCAAGGCCCCTCCAATAAGAGCGATGCATTGGCTTCGGCGTCCCCAAGGAACGACTCGCGTCACTGCAAAAGAAAAAGAACTGTAAGGAAAATAAATGGGGCTTAATGTCGATAACACCGACTTCCACCCGCAAAAATCAACCTCCAACATATAGTCGTTCTGCTAGAGTCTTGGCCGCCCCCAGAGAAAACAAGATGCACTCAAGTTAACGGACGGTTAACCACTGCCAAGTATCTATGGGTCGTGTGTGGGGCTACCAACTCTTCCAGATTCACTAGGACACTCGGTTGGCTGTTTCTTGTAAATAGATGATTATATAGCTAAAGATAAGATTGGAGGGAAATACTTAAATCGTAAAGTGCGCACATTTAAACTGGAAAATAAACTGAATGAAATACATTGACGTTACTGAGATTCGAACGCAGGTCCTTCACATTTGTGGAAGATGCTTTAACTACTAAATTAGCATGCCGAATCAAATCCACTCTGTTTGTAGGATGCCATTTATTTACCAGTAAACATCTGCTCGGAAAAGGGAAGGTATGGGTTCGAGTCCCTTACTTGTTGATATATTCACATCTATTCATCTTTGAATGATTTGCAAATTATTACCAACCCTGATCATAGATTTTTCTCCCCTTTACCTTGACATATTTAGAATCTCATTGACAGAACATTTTATTGTTAATATCTTAATAGCTCGGTCTTGAAATAAAATAAATCGCATGTTAATTATGAGTTCACTTCGGTCGGAATAATAAATATATATAACAGTCGGATTCAATTGTAAAGAAAAATGTTCTCGAGCCAAGATATTCTTCCCGCCTGGAAGAATTCAGCAATCGATCTTTGATGGCAAAACTAGCTTAAGAAATTTTCGAGACTGCTCTGCATGATAATTGGCGCGGATACAGCATACACTAGGGAAGTGGGAGATCTGGGTTTGAGTCTCAGTCACGTCCATTTCTTAACTAGTGGTGATATTCCTTTTTTTCCAGGAGCACTCCTACGTTAGCAAAGCTACTTTTCTTAATTCTGTCCTTTTTGGTGTTTGGAATGGGAATATGAAATTTTATAGAAATATTTTTCGACTACTATTTCAATGAAATGGTTGACTCACTCTACACTATTAGGTAGACAAAAAATTTAAGAGAGTAACTTTTCCAATGAAGCTGTAGTCGATTTTAGACAAAGTACCAAAAGAGAAAAGATCGAGATGGTACTCGAACACGGATATACTAAGCCGTTCTAACCAACTGAGTTGTTTTTCACAAAACTTTTTACGTCATGCTTGCAATACCTTTTACTCGTGAAACAATCATTTACATAACTTTCCTCCAGCTACACTTTATATCAACACTAGGGAAAACTCTGAATTACTTCTCAATCGAACTTTAAGTCTCCAAATTCTAACGGATATGAAAAGTCTGACTGAACCGGGACTCGAAGCAGGATTTACCAATTGCGTGTCGTTTGCTCTATTCATTGGGACTTCAGGCCAGAACACTTAAGCAAGCCTCTCGGGAGACTTCGTAAGCAAGGGCGATGTGGTTTTGTCCGGCTGTGTGAAATCGTCCACGGCCACGTGTCCGCTGAGGCTACGGCCATACTAAGCTGTGGAAAGGAGTATCCCCTAAAGGATAACAGAGGAAAAGGGGTTAAGGTGCCGCTCAAAGGTGTGCACCTAGAAAAAAATTTTAGAGAGGATACGAACGTGAAAAAAGTCTGGTGGGATCGGGACTCGAACCCTGGGTCGCTGTGAGCTGTAAGAGTAGGGATCTCACAGACAATACCAGTCTTGTCAAGGGCATTGTCACCTTACATATCTACAAGGAAAATCAGTTTATTACAATACGTAAATAAATAAATACATAATAAAAGGAAATTCTTAGGACCGTTTTCGTAAGGAACGAGTAACGATTACGGTAAATTCAAGCCTAGTTTAATTTAAAATTAGCTGCTTCAACGGTATTTCTCCGTTATGGTGTTGAGAAAGAGTTGGACAGTGAAGAAGTTATTTAGTTATTTGTAGTTGATATTACTTATACGTAAGTTATACTGGTATACTTCTTATCTACACTTCGTAATTTAACTTCCATTCCACCTACTATATTTTATCCTTATTTATTCTCACCTTGACCATTGGCTGCTCAGATTCCTTATCAGCGCCCAAGATAAATATATATCTTTTCTCTCGATTCATTGAGGTCTTTGGAAAATACAGCAACGTATCTGTTCTCTCCGCAGATCAATACTACCGACGCCGCACAGTTTTTCGCCTGTATTCTCAATTCCTCTTAGACAAGGAGATATAGTAAATCGTCGTGCGTGTTCGATATAACGTTCTGCTCCGGGATTTTTATTTACACTCCGTGAACGCGGCCTCAGATACCGGAGTGGAAGCCGTGCGTTTGTTTTGTATGTATTTTTCCCCGAAATCTTTTGGAGTGTAATTTATAGGACCCTCCCGGATACCCAGCCTAAAAGTAGCGATCCCGTCGGTCCCAGTTGCGTAGCACGCCGAATTTCGTATTTCTCAGAATTATTCGACCGGTCTCGCATGTTTATCCAGCTCTATTTGCGGAAGGGCGTTAGGAAAAAGAGAAAGGGATATTGCAACGCAATTGAGAACGTCCGGGGAAAATGTGACGCAAAAGTCGCGAGAGATGTTCATTTTAGAGGAACTATTTGAATAAACGCTGCCGAAACAAGAAAACATCTTCTTCTCCTCGGCAATAACCGCATTTCCGAGAACGAAACAGTACGGTCATTTCATATGTCATCATAATACGGTACATATAGTGCCACAGTCTCTGCGCTACTGACGTGAGTTAGGAGAGGAAACGGAGCTAAATCGAGGAATTTTGAGTCGTACGGATTACGAATGAGATGGGTAGGAATGTACACGTTAGGAATTCTCATGAGATCAAAAGAGAATATTGATCATAATATATATTTGAAGGATAGAAAGGATTGAGGAAACATACCAAGCGATACTTGGAACATCTCCATAATTTATTAAGAATTAAGAAACAAAATTTGACTAATTAATTTGACTAATTTTCCTAATTTGTTGACTTTGTCAAATTGTTTTTCTTCATTCTTAGTGGATTCTTAAGAAATTACTAAGAATTAAGTAAGAGAAATATAAAGTTAATCTTCGATATAAATTTTGTTTCATTGAAAATGATAACTGGTGGTGAATGGTGGTTGCATTAAAATGGAAGGGCGCTTTATCGATATTTCAGTGTTTGTGATTACTTCGGTATGAAAGCAATGTGGAAAATTTTACTGTTAATCTGAGAGCAATATTACGCTTGATGATAGATGTCGCATTCGGTTCTCTGTCGATAAAGAATTCATTCTGTGCAAACACTGACATCCAGTCAGGCTAAAAGTTTCACAATAAAAATTAAGGGTTGCAAGGAAGATTTATTGTAGACTGTTGAAGGGAAGGGCATGAACAATTATGTTAAACACATGCCCACATAAGTAACGAATGAAAGCGATTTATGGATCACATTTGATAATTTAACTGAAGTTCTGTAAAATAACCTATATTAAATACAATATAAAAGTTAAGGTATAATTGAAACTAAATTTAACATCAATAACAAAAACAAGCAGTCAAAAACCTTATCATAGAGCAGAAACAGAATTGACAATCATCTTCATTAAATCAATTTGATAACTATATAATTGTCCTTCGGACAAACTTTGTCATTCAAGCCACTTTCAGAAGAACTCGTGACGCCATCCATACTTTTATATTCGTTCCACAGAGGAGGCACAATACTCTCCAGTATATATTATCCATGTAAATTATAAAATTTAAGAATAATTAAACAATTGATTAGTCATTATTATATTATTCTTGATGATGAAAATGTGCACATGTATTATAGAATGTCCATCCGTTTGATATGTTTCCCGTCTTATCGCTTGATCACCTAATAATCAAATTAGACAGTATAGCATCTGTGTGATTCACAGAGCTGCTGCGCTCCATGGAACACCAGTTTAGAATTACTGCTGTAGATCACCATCACGGAATGAAATTTTCTCGGTGGATCCCCGAAATTTAAACCCTAACCTCTCTCCCTTATGAAGATCCTAGCGGCCCTTATACTTTAACACAGGGATATATCGGCGGAAAGTTACACACCTATAATGCGCTCGACACCACGTGAGAGAGAAAGAGAGAATAGGGAGAGTGGGAAATGTGCATTGTCATCGGTGAGAGACGTTTTGTGGAGCAGAGATAGAGGGGCAGAATGAGAGGCATTCGCGGGTCCGGAGGCCTAAAGGAAAGCAAGAGACAGGCATTGTTGTCATGGAGAAAGAGGCAGGGAAAGCTTGTGTTTGTGGCAGAGCAGGGAGTGATTTTTGGAGGGAGAAGAAGATCAGGCCTTGTGGAAAGGAATGTCCCTCCCCTTTCTCTCTCTACCCTTCGATGTCTTTCTCTTTCTGTGTCCCTCTTGTTTATGTAAAATACACCGCTGTTTATCTTAGAGCACGGATTTCGAATTCCAAGCTTTTCATAAATGGGAGTCGTAATGAATAGAGCGTGTTTGATCCTATAGTTTGTGTATATGTGAAATAGGTGCTGAACTCTAGGAAAAAGCTATTCACGAAACCTATACACTTTTAGCTTGTCCTTAAAATGTTAGTAGTACTACAGTGGTACCTCTCGATTACACGCTTCATCTATGGGATTGTACGATTTCACTTATTATTTGTTATTCATCTTGCAGTTTTGTTGGAACATTTAGTTGTTGTTTCGTGTAATAAGTTTTGAATACATAGAAAAACAATAAAATGATTGGAAAAATTATTAATTGACCAGTGATGATATTTCCCCATCAGCGCCCGGAAATGAATTTTCTATTCTTTCGTATTTATTTGGGAAATATCATCGTTAGATTGGAGTTTCATAATTCGAAATTAGTTCGGCGACGGGTTGGTGTCGAATTACCAAGCATCACAGTAGTAGTACTGTTAAAAGTGATTCTACAGTTAGGATAATTTTGCACATTTGAGTGCTTTTGCACTGCTTTCACTATAAAGCGACTACGCTACCCATTTGGCTAACCCGAAGTCACAAACTGTTTACTAAGGAACTGTATTTGACCATCTTATCAGTCATTACTCACGTGAAGTTGGTATATTAATGATGGTAATATGGGTGACTGCTTCTTATATAGTGATTTTACTGTGCTCAGCTACAATTATAATGAAATATTACAAATATATTATCATGCGTTGCCATTCGTTGTTATAACTGTAAAAAGTTTAATGACTGAACATCAAAATCTGCAATGAGTGCTTCTGTTGAAATTTTCATAAACAGTTTTAATAAACAATAATATCGTTTTGCATATGTTATTTAAACTCCATGTTTGTATCGAAAATCTATGATTTTAGCAGTATTAGTTTTGAAATAATTTCTTATGCCCTTGGTTACATCCGACACTGAGATTTGAGTGAAAAAACAAACCACTTATTAACGGGTTTTACCTTCCTCTACTTTTCTTTGTCTCTCGATGTCACTGAATCTGATGTATTAATTCTGATATTGAAGTAAACCGGAAGGTATACTATTTTAAGTTCATTTCATTTTTAATAAATGTTTCTAGCAGCACAATTAATGCCAACAATAGGATTTTAAAGAAAAAAATTGCTTTGAATAGAAAATTCAATTTTAGATTAATTTTGTTTTTTCCCTCGGATATAGTCTGTTGAGTGAGTGCCGGTTAAGAGAAAGTCAATTTAAGCCGGTGTCCCCCTAAGCGTAATTTTTTTCCTGGTATAAGTTTTTGGGCTCGTTGTCCGTGGGGAAATATTCCAGTCTACGGAAAATATTGATCAAACGCTTAGATATTATTGATGGGATGATTACAAATTAAGTTCACTATCAAGCGATCTTTTCGTATTGATTTTTCAGTTTATATTGCTCTACATTTAGTTAAATAAACTTGCCAAGATATCCTAAAATTCAGGCACGTTGTTTGAAATAGATTACAAGTCTCTGGAATTGTGAAATTCGTGAAATTCGTTTTGGATGATAAAATAAAATGCTATATGAAGCAAGTTTAGAATAAAATTTACGCTAAAATATGAAAATTAGAGGAAACGGAGCTAAATCGAGGAATTTTGAGTCGTACGGATTACGAATGAGATGGGTAGGAATGTACACGTTAGGAATTCTCATGAGATCAAAAGAGAATATTGATCATAATATATATTTGAAGGATAGAAAGGATTGAGGAAACATACCAAGCGATACTTGGAACATCTCCATAATTTATTAAGAATTAAGAAACAAAATTTGACTAATTAATTTGACTAATTTTCCTAATTTGTTGACTTTGTCAAATTGTTTTTCTTCATTCTTAGTGGATTCTTAAGAAATTACTAAGAATTAAGTAAGAGAAATATAAAGTTAATCTTCGATATAAATTTTGTTTCATTGAAAATGATAACTGGTGGTGAATGGTGGTTGCATTAAAATGGAAGGGCGCTTTATCGATATTNGATTGTAAACGTAAGCAAGGCATTTTATTGTTTTAATAACTGTATCTAAGGGCTGTAAGGTTTAGAAAACACAGTGCTGTTACTGCTAAATTGGATTGAAAAGTAGTTGTGTTAGTTCTTGAAGCGAGTTTTGTTCAAATAGAGTGAGTTAGTTCATTTTAGTCTCAATAGCTACAAATAAAATCTCCAAATTTTCTGTCTCACTCTGTCCTTTCCCCTCTTTCGCTTCTGTTATCTACTTTTCAATCCATTCAGCCTACTTTCCCATTAGTTCTCTTTCAAACCCACCGTTCTTTTGTTCCTATTAATCCACCATTGATCAAATGGAAGAGTCACAATGGCGATTATCTATCAATCTCCCATTCCGCCGTCCACAAGACAGGCCGTATCGATTTGCCTCTGCCCTTGGTGTTCCAGGAAGGAGGAACGTGGTGTCAAACGAATACTGACCTCTCCCTTTCTCTCCCTTTATCTACTCCATTCCAACTCATGAAAGGCTCGCGGATATCTCTGTTTACTCTTTTACAATCTCTTCTTCCACTCACCTGAGATGAATGCGGGAAAAGGCTACATTGTTTGAGCGGATAGATAACAGCCGAACACGCGGGTGGACAGTTATCTCTCAGTTCACGTAGACTTCAAAAAAGCGTAGGCAATTTTAAACCGTGGCTGAGTTTAATATCTGAGAAAATTCGTAGAGCAGTCATTCCGACGCCGTATCAGTCGGACTGGGATGTGAGGTGTACAGGATACAGGGGCTTTACTGAGACTATTGTACACGGAGTTTTAATCTCTGTTTAGCGTTTTAAGTGTTCGATGTGAGCTGCAAAGAGAATGGTTTTTAATCTACGGACTAATTTTACCCCTCCCTACCTATAAATTCGAATTAATACATGAAGGTACAGTTTTATTTAATGATTTTTGTTTCGACTAAGATTTCGATAGCTTTTTCTCAGATGAAAACGTGAGACGTACGTATTTGTTCCCCCATCGAGATGGAGGATTGGATAGCCAGCAAGTGATTCTACGTAAATGTCACGGGTTCGAGTCTCACCTAAGCGGATTATTCTGTATAGGAAATGCCACAATCTTGTACATAATACATTTGCTCGAAATACGATTTTCGAAATGCGCAACTGTCGGAATGCGGACCGGCGAATTACAAGGCACCACTGTGCTGCAGAAAAAATAAGGTTTTTAAAACAGTAAAATGAAATTTTAATTTCAATTGATATTTTCCATTAAATTGACATTCATATGCTCCCTAGTGCTAAGGATATTAGAATGTCTTCCATTTTCAAAGATAACCCAATTTAGGTCTGAAGGTAGACACGGGTTTCGTACTTGGAATGTCATTTAAAATTCCACCTTTTAGGGTATCAGGCAATCATCACATTTCATTCTATAAAGCATTATAAGATAGCCTTTTCACTATGTGTTATCCATTTAATCAACTTTGAAGACTAACGGTCCGTATGGTTCATGATAATTTTGCTTCGTTTAAGAAATCTCAATCCCTTACCTGGATATTGAGAAATAGAACTCCAATCACAGTTCTTACACCCAATATGAAATAAATCTAGCGATAACATACTGTTTTGGTTTCCAACTTCGTTAAGTGGTTGAAAAAAGTATAGATTCTTCCTACACTTATAATAATATATGAGTAAGAACGTCTCTATCGATAATAAGAAAAATTAAATGTTGTATCCATCATACATCCTTAATGAAAATGCCACGTAAATATACCGATATTATCAAGTTTTATCGTAGCGTATCGATTATCCGATGGTGATTTTCAACTCAAGGTCGCATGCATGAATAACTCTGCCTCTTGAAATCGATGCGAGCTCTTGATTCATTGAGATTGGACTCTGTGATATCACCCTCTTGGAATTTTCTTACGTACCGTAAATTTTCTGAATAGTTTTACTTAGAGCATTGCGTCGTTTAATCTAATCATGGTGGGCTAATTCAGTAAAGTTATAGGCCAATATATCTCTGTCTTATCTCACGAGACAGTATCTGTTTCTTAGGGAATACTTAATTTATGAGCGACACGCATTCGATATTCATGACTCCATTTTCCTCTATCTCGATACCAATTAGATTAATTTTGAACAGTTTTCGAACACCACTGAGATTTTTTATCTTTAAAATCCTATACAAGAGTGTTTTTCATTGCTTAATGATTTTATTCGTCTTTTTATATATTTTCAGGAGATACAAATAGAAATGTCGCAGCAGAGATATCCTTTTGGATTAGGATCTTTATCTTCAGGATTCTCACCAACGTAAATGGTTTTCCACAATTTAATCTCAATGATAAACCTCAGTTACAAGCTTAACATTTAGTCATTAATTTATAATTTTATTTAAATGTTCTTCCAATAAATAGAGATAACACCAACCATGTAATGTTTTGTCATACAACACAGGAAATATTATAGATATCTCGACCACCCAAAATACTGTTGTACATGTTTCAAAATACAACTCCAATCGCTGATTGAGGTTTTCAAAATGTAACAGGCTCTTGTTGATCCTGGAAAATTGTTAGGAAAATATTAGTGATAAATCATTAATTTGATTTATTCTTTATTTGACTGAACACACATTTCTGATCTGAAGCTTGAGGCATGCGCCGAATAATTGGCTCTTTGATTTACTCAAATGCGTTGACCGAGTTGTCATTCACAGCTTGAATGCTATATATTTCCCAAATACTTCCAGCTAGACATGTTGCAAATGTGACGGCCACGCGTCCTATAAAGGTATTCAAAATTTCATATAATTCGGCTATTTCTCGTGCAAAATATTTAATGTATGTTCCCATGCGTCATTTAACGCAGCACATGCTGATAATGATTCAAATTGAATTACATTTCGATGCCTTTATCCCAATTCAAACCTCTAATCTATGCTTTTAAGCTCTATTCCTAGGAAATGGACGTTCAGAAACGGCAAAACATTGTGGGTGTTTTTCGTTTTGATATGCTTTGATATTTGCGCGCGTGGCGAAGTGGTTTCTGTTTAAATATGCAATGATAGAAATATTCATTGGGCTATTTGGTGGAAATGTAGTAGCATTACCGGCTCTCCTTTCATTTGCTCTTTAGCGTAACTTGCCATCAAAAAGTCACTAAATAAGCTCAATTCAGAAGGAGAGTATTTGTTCCGATTCAGCGCTAGAGAGGTCCTGTACAGCAAATAAAGAAGCCAAAAGCAGTTTAGTAGCTAATCAAAAAGGAGGAAATCTGCTTTGATTTCAGTAAATTTCATCAATTGGAATACTGTTCCCTGAACTATTTCCTGGGTTTAAAATGCCTCGTGTGCTTCTTATAGTTACATAGAATAGGAAATTATACTGAACAAGTATTGCTTTTTTCCCTTACTCATATTATGCACTAAATGGGCTGTTGCGCTATGGCTGAACGCGTGACGCAAACGAGTCGTAATATTTTCAGCACAGAGCAGCGCAAATGACCAAATATCACAAAACAGAATCGCAAACCACATTAAAGCTGAACTTATATTGTTATCTACTATTTATAAATTAGGGAGAAAAATAATTTTCTAATGAACATCCATTTCCACGCAATACACCGAAAATTCGCTCCCACAAAATACATTCCTACTAAATTGATCCTAATAATATAATGTCGGATATATTTCAATATTACATTACCCATCCATTATGTTATCCATCACTGAGATAACACTTCGTATTAACTTATACATAAAAAAAAACCAGGAACAGACATTATCTTACATTTTCGCTGCATAATCACATTTATTTTAGATAATTTCACACTTTTTCCGAAAAGACATTTGCCTTCTTTCTTCATTACTTGTTTCCTTATATTTCTTTCTCTTATTATGAAAAGTAACATACGTCTTCATATAGAAAACATACATAGTGAAAAATAAGTAAATATATTTGTCCTATAAGTAGAAAATAATAAGTTTATTAGCTACTACGGAGAAAAATTTACTCAAACCTTTCTTCCACCTCTAATCCAATGCCCCTTCCACATATCCATTTTCCAGCTAAACGTAATAAAGCAATAGAATTATATCAAAACATTTTATACGTTGTCAAACTCAGATAGATAGAACCGTAGACAAATTTAAATGTATCAACGTTAAAGAAACGATGCGCCAATGTCAAATAGCCTGGTTACGGATGTAATACATCTATCACTTACAGAAGGCAGATAAGTGTATAAATAATTTCCTTATTGAAAACAGAAAATTCATTTCAATAATTATTGCTGTTGACAAACGAACCCAACTATTCTCTATCTGGAAATATCCCTTTATTCGGAACTCGAACCCGAAACATTCAGATTGGGTAGCGTGCATGCTAATAAAACTTTCGAAATAAAACACACATTATGTATATAAGAACTGAATCTCCAAACCTTTGAATTTTCTCTTTCTTTTAAATCTGCTCTATTGAATTAATTGTAATCATCCAAGTATGTATATGAGCTCTAAGTTTCAGTTAGGTACTATTTATGAAATTATTGGTGTAAAGGAATGTGTCTAATTTAAATATTTGTCAGCTAAAATTTGTAGCTAAAATTTTCCCATTCAAATATTCCGAGCATGCACGATCAGCAAAATATTTTATATGCACGCTACCGAATTTTTTGCATGCATTATTTATCTTAACGGCATTTAAAGGCAAGTAATTCATATGCAGCTCATGTATGCAATTAAAAATCACGCTGAGTAAATAAATAAATAAATATATAAA
>KZ308670.1:29222-53841 GCA_000376725.2 Ladona fulva | reverse complement strand
ATAAATAGAGATAACACCAACCATGTAATGTTTTCTCATACAACACAGGAAATATTATAGATATCTCGACCACCCAAAATACTGTTGTACATGTTTCAAAATACAACTCCAATCGCTGATGGAGGTTTTCCAAATGTAACAGGCACTTGCTGATCCTGGAAAATTGTTAGGAAAATATTAGTGATAAATAATTAATTTGATTTATTCTTTATTTGACTGAACACACATTTCTGATCTGAAGCTTGAGGCATGCGCCGAATAATTGGCTCTTTGATTTACTCAAATGCGTTGACCGAGTTGTCATTCACAGCTTGAATGCTATATATTTCCCAAATACTTCCAGCTAGACATGTTGCAAATGTGACGGCCACGCGTCCTATAAAGGTATTCAAAATTTCATATAATTCGGCTATTTCTCGTGCAAAATATTTAATGTATGTTCCCATGCGTCATTTAACGCAGCACATGCTGATAATAATTCAAATTGAATTACATTTCGATGCCTTTATCCCAATTCAAACCTCTAATCTTTGCTTTTAAGCTCTATTCCTAGGAAATGGACGTTCAGAAACGGCAAAACATTGTGGGTGTTTTTCGTTTTGATATGCTTTGATATTTGCGCGCGTGGCGAAGTGGTTTCTGTTTAAATATGCAATGATAGAAATATTCATTGGGCTATTTGGTGGAAATGTAGTAGCATTACCGGCTCTCCTTTCATTTGCTCTTTAGCGTAACTTGCCATCAAAAAGTCACTAAATAAGCTCAATTCAGAAGGAGAGTATTTGTTCCGATTCAGCGCTAGAGAGGTCCTGTACAGCAAATAAAGAAGCCAAAAGCAGTTTAGTAGCTAATCAAAAAGGAGGAAATCTGCTTTGATTTCAGTAAATTTCATCAATTGGAATACTGTTCCCTGAACTATTTCCTGGGTTTAAAATGCCTCGTGTGCTTCTTATAGTTACATAGAATAGGAAATTATACTGAACAAGTATTGCTTTTTTCCCTTACTCATATTATGCACTAAATGGGCTGTTGCGCTATGGCTGAACGCGTGACGCAAACGAGTCGTAATATTTTCAGCACAGAGCAGCGCAAATGACCAAATATCACAAAACAGAATCGCAAACCACATTAAAGCTGAACTTATATTGTTATCTACTATTTATAAATTAGGGAGAAAAATAATTTTCTAATGAACATCCATTTCCACGCAATACACCGAAAATTCGCTCCCACAAAATACGGTTCCTACTAAATTGATCCTAATAATATAATGTCGGATATATTTCAATATTACATTACCCATCCATTATGTTATCCATCACTGAGATAACACTTCGTATTAACTTATACATAAAAAAAAACCAGGAACAGACATTCTCTTACATTTTCGCTGCATAATCACATTTATTTTAGATAATTTCACACTTTTTCCGAAAAGACATTTGCCTTCTTTCTTCATTACTTGTTTCCTTATATTTCTTTCTCTTATTATGAAAAGTAACATACGTCTTCATATAGAAAACATACATAGTGAAAAATAAGTAAATATATTTGTCCTATAAGTAGAAAATAATAAGTTTATTAGCTACTACGGAGAAAAATTTACTCAAACCTTTCTTCCACCTCTAATCCAATGCCCCTTCCACATATCCATTTTCCAGCTAAACGTAATAAAGCAATAGAATTATATCAAAATATTTTATACGTTGTCAAACTCAGATGAACCGCAGACAAATTTAAAGGTATCAACGTTAAAAAAACGATGCGCCACTGTCAAATAGCCTGGTTACGGATGTAATACATCTATCACTTACAGAAGGCAGATAAGTGTATAAATAATTTCCTTATTGAAAACAGAAAATTCATTTCAATAATTATTGCTGTTGACAAACGAACCCAACTATTCTCTATCTGGAAATATCCCTTTATTCGGAACTTGAACCCGAAACATTCAGATTGGGTAGCGTGCATGCTAATAAAACTTTCGAAATAAAACACACATTATGTATATAAGAACTGAATCTCCAAACCTTTGAATTTTCTCTTTCTTTTAAATCTGCTCTATTGAATTAATTGTAATCATCCAAGTATGTATATGAGCTCTAAGTTTCAGTTAGGTACTATTTATGAAATTATTGATGTAAAGGAATGTGTCTAATTTAAATATTTGTCAGCTAAAATTTGTAGCTAAAATTTTCCCATTCAAATATTCCGAGCATGCACGAGCGAGACGTACGTATTTGTTCCCCCATCGAGATGGAGGATTGGATAGCCAGCAAGTGATTCTACGTAAATGTCACGGGTTCGAGTCCCACCTAAGCGGATTATTCTGTATAGGAAATGCCACAATCTTGTACATAATACATTTGCTCGAAATACGATTTTCGAAATGCGCAACTGTCGGAATGCGGACCGGCGAATTACAAGGCACCACTGTGCTGCAGAAAAAATAAGGTTTTTAAAACAGTAAAATGAAATTTTAATTTCAATTGATATTTTCCATTAAATCGACATTCATATCCTCCCTAGTGCTAAGGATATTAGAATGCCTTCCATTTTCAAAGATAACCCAATTTAGGTCTGAAGGTAGACACGGGTTTCGTACTTGGAATGTCATTTGAAATTCCACCTTTTAAGGTATCAGGCAATCATCACATTTCATTCTATAAAGCATTATAAGATAGCCTTTTCACTATGTGTTATCCATTTAATCAACTTTGAAGACTAACGGTCCGTATGGTTCATGATAATTTTGCTTCGTTTAAGAAATCTCAATCCCTTACNAATATTTCTCCCCGGTTATTAGACGGAATTTTCTATACCAATAATAAATCGGAAATTATAATATCATATTGACAGCTTTTTCTCAATAACACTTAAAAAGTGTTCATTCAAATTCTTCATTTTATTATCAATAATCTACCAAAACCAATCCTGGATGATCCCAACAATATCCCTGATTAAATCCTTCGTTTAAATGATTCAAATCGTAGGTAATAATAATTTCGTGTTTTTAGATATTTCTTACGCACACTAATTTTCTAGAAGTGTTTCTCGACTTATTCCATGAAAATTGCTGAGTACTTAAATGCCAGTAAGAATTAAGTTGCATAGATATTTTGGTTAAAAAGATTATTCAAAAAATTAAATAGGATTTTATTTTATTATAATAGATTAGAAATCCTGGGTAACTTAGCATTTCTGAAAGTATGATTTATACGGAAAATAAAAATGTGATTATCTGTAAGAAACTCGGGGTTATATCTTAGCACAGAAACATTGGTTCACGCTCTTTTCTTTCGTGGAAATAATAGTGTGGTGGTACACTGTATACTTTATCGCATTTCATTAAGGCTAATTTTGTGATTTAAAATTGTGATGATTCCGTCAAAAACTGTGAGCTTTTTTCTTCTCCATTCATAAAATTTGGAACCATAAACATTAGTTGGTTGAGTTCTTGAAATAATTGTACATGATAGCAGAATGCGGATAGTATGATAATTTCAATTTAAAATTTATAAAGCGTTAATCCTGTTTGTAATTCTTTCTTGTTTGAAAACAGGGAATTTTGTATGCTCTTAACGCCTCAACTCTTTGCATGTTTTCCTGCGATAGTGTTTTCTTTCTTGGCACACATTATTTTGAACTTCACAGTATCACTGCTTCTTGGAGCAGTGAATTATCCTCGTACTTAATAATTCTAAGGAACCCACTCCACACTGCTCTAGTCTATCCTCCCAAACGCTGGTTCTCCATCACCTCCAGTTTCTTCTTTCCTCGAAACCTATCGCCCTTTCCCATTTGTGTCCCTTTTTCCCTTCCTTACCCTCCAATTCCACTCATGTTGCTACTCAAGTATTGTCGGTAAAAGGCTAATAGCTGATGATGACGATAATTAATCGAAAACGGTCGTCTTCTTATCCGAAGGAATAAAGAAAATTTAGTGGAAGAGAACCAATCGTAGTTTTATTGTTTCTACTCGTTATATAAGGTTTTTTAAATCCCGCATAATGAAGTTTTTCACACACTACAGTACCGTTAAGTAGGTTTTCTTTCTACATTGCAACATTCTTTAAATTGTATCGGTTCCATTGCCATGAATCTTTTATTTCTACTTTAAGTCTCAAATGGCAAGGACCAATTCAGACGGTCCAACTGCGTGCCATTGCAAGGCCTAGTTTACAATTCTTCAAAATACAACCTTTAGTATCGTTGTTATATTTCACGCCACATATATTCAGTCACAACTGTTAACTAAAAAGTGCATTCAAGAGGCCGTTAAGAAGCGTTAGCCGCATCCAGCTTCCTGTTCCAATTCCAAAATATACTATTACATTCGCAATGATTATAAAACCCTCCATTTAAATCAATCAATGACAGTGGTTTCGACAGATCCTTTCATCCCAAATTTGCCGCGCGATTACTACCCATAATGAAGATAGCACACCCGATACTTAGCGCCTGCAGCTAGTACTGAGTGCGCCAAATTTTGAAATCAAAGCAGGCGTGAGCATCCACGGGTACAAAGCAACTCGCCTTTCTCGCTTCATTTGTTTATTTTTTCCGGTCGTGGAAAGCGGGCTTTTCGCATCACGTGTGAGCATCGCTTTCTTTTGTGGACACAAACCCTTTCTACGGCAGATAATGGGACACGCGCCAAAGCTTGGTCTCTCCGATCATTTCTTTCAACTTCCTCTGAACCTCTCTCTGAAAGAGAGTAAATGGAAATATTAAAAGCGATTATGCCATTTACTCGCTGCCGCTAAAAGCCGCTCTCTTTCCCTCCGTCTCTTTATGGCATCCCGAATAAAGTTCTTCATGACAGGTAATATTCATATAGTGTACCTGCGTGAGCGCGGGAGCGATTTAGCTCAGGTGTCCGTTTCTTTTGAAGGAGTAGTAGTGTCGCTGAAGCCTCGAGAGTAAAAGAGTAATGCTTTCATAGTCACAATATACTGCAGCAGTGTATACATTAGTTATGGAAATAAACAATGCGTACGTTTTACCGCTGAGAATTTTAGAACCGAGTAACTAAGGCCTTTTCTTGCTGCGATATGATTTCCTGCTCTTATTTATTGACTCTAACGTGTTGTTGAGTCACTATCATCGACATCGGTATACTAATTTTTTGATAGTTCTGACAAAAAAAAAGAATTTTAGATAAACTGTGCTCGATGCGTCATGTACTTGAGAAAAACCAGTAATAAACTTGAAAATTAAAAAGATACATGTAACTGAGACTCGAACCCAGATCTTCGACATCTCGGCCACTAAATTTGCCTAAAACACTTTTCTAACACGATTTGAGACTGTTCTGAATGCTAGCTCAATTTTCCCACTTCCTTTTACTCCTTACATCCTAGAAAAAAACATACCTTCCCATACTACTCCCCTCTTATAATCCATATAAAATCCATGACGTTTCTTATTTACACCTTTTTAATGTAACATTACATCAATTGCTCTCCGATACAGTAACTTCCCTTCTTCAGGCTTTTCATCATGCAGTCTCTTACCAGATTGTATTTTATTCTTCTTTTCATTCTTTTGCAAAACCTGCTCTTATTCTGAGTGAAATTGATACGGTCAAGCGTTACTTTGTGGAAGGCCTTAGAGCTTAGAAGAAAAGTGTCTTGCTAAATTTTACACGCAAATATAATCAATTTTTGAATGCTTTACTATGTGAAAATCCATGACAGGTAAAACAGAACATGACAGAAATAAAATTCACAAATACTTTTTTCCACCGTATTTTTATACGGTGGAAAAAATATTTGTGAATTTTATTTCTTCGATTACCTTTTACACGCAAATTTGTATGGAAAATTCACCAAGTTCTTTTACGCTTGGTCTTATCCTGCATTCCCTTCCCTACTTATTTTGTCTGTGATCGCGTATCAGAAAGAAAAACAGATATTTCAGTGGTTAAAATACCTGCCCGGAAATTGGGAGACCTGGGTTTGACTCCCAGTCATGTTGCTATTTTCCCAATCTGCTTATTCTTGAGTTCTTTGATTTTATTGAACGAGCACGGATAAGTTCCAAAGTTTTGCTATGTGCTCATGGTTAAATATTAGAATATACTAAGTCACGGCCTATACAGCTGTTTACGTTCCCGCACCTAAGCGTTGAAGCTTTTTGGAAATCAGGATAAAATGCTGAATCGTAAGCCACTGAGTCCTGCCGAACGGGTTTTCCTGCGGTCCTTTCGAACAACGAATTTGAAATTCCGGGTATGAAGCACCGTTTCAAGGAACTTGACCGCAAAATGATGACATTTCGTAGTCAGCCGTCGCTTGGGTCGCGCTCCTCCTCAAATCCATTTTTCATTCCGAACCGCGCTATTATGCGTCATTACCTTGTTTCACAATCACAGCGCCCGCTCTCCCGTTACTAAAATATTACTGTTTCCCTAAAAATAAAGTTATGACTTAATTTACATTGGTGGCAGCGAATAAATACATATCCAACGCTTTTTACGTTTTATAAAACGTCCCATTCGTTCACGAGAGGCCTAACTCGTGACCCAAATCCACTTGAGTCGATAGCGTAGAATAATAATGCCACCTAATATATCATTTGATAAGGGACGCTGGGAAATTTGTAAAAAAAATAGTTTCCATTACATTCGCTATGAAGTTTGGGCACATATGTTCGTAGTAGTTATTCTTTCAAACCTTATCTATGAAAATATCCTCTGCTCATCTCAAGTTAACCAAATGGAAGAGAAGCAATGCTTTAATTTCATTAATTTGAAGCTGACATATGTATCATGAAATCCTTTCGGTCATTATCAGTAAAAAGCACCCCTGAAATAGTAATAATCTTATAGGTAAGGTACATCATGATTTCCATTACAAAATTTCTTTGAAAAAAAATTATGATCGATCCATAGACCAGTTTTTTTTCTACTCAGTTAAATTTAATATGCTGTTTTAGGAAGGAGTAAAACTATAATATCCCTTTTATAGGTTAGAAAAGTCGATATACTAAAAGAATAGCAATTAATGTTGATTATGTACAGCTGTAGAAATTCCATTATTTCTAAAAGGCGAAAATTTGACAAAAGTAAGAAACAAAAATTCTTGTGAAATTTCTAGATAAACACATACCTGTGATCGAGCATAAATAAACCTACAAACTAATCGCCGTCTCTTTCAATATATACTGATGACTGGTATACTTTTACTTCGTGTGTTGCTAAACGATAGACGAATATATATCTCTCTTTGTTTCTGTCCTGTCGTAACGTTAGTAATGTGAAAGCTAGTGATAACAAGTGATGATAACAATAATAGTTTTCTTACTGGAAACAGGAAAATGATCCCAATAACATCCATTTTAGCAATTATTACTATTAGCGAATATATACGAATACGAATATATACGAATATATAGCAAATATTCCCTAACCAGAAAAATTCAATTAGCTACGACTTGAACCTAGGACTTTGGGATTGGAACGCTAGCATTCTGACCACTCCACCAACGTGATCGGAACATGATTGCATTCAACTTGATCACTCAGTGTTGAATGTTATGTAAACTTTTACCATTACTCTCCGCTAACATGAACCTTTTCAATCCCTATCAATATGACTCAGTGAGAAAATAAAGGAAAAACTACCTCACTCCTCATCCAGCCTGTGTATGCTTCATTCCCTCTCCGTAGTTTTTGTAGCCAGCAGTGAAGGGAATGAGAATCCAACAAGCCTTCGGGCAGATGACTTCACAGATGATGTAGTAGAACCATCGCCCACCCAGGAAAATTCAAATGATGCCGATTCTTGGTGGATTCGGAGAGAGCAATAAAAACCAGGGAAAATAAAATATACGGAGCACAAATATTTGCAAAGAAATGAGCAGAAAAGGTATCAAAATGGATTGTATGTACAAAACCTACACAAACTGCCGCAGAATGAAATTCAGCTTCTACTTATCTAGTCGCGGTTTTTTTTATTATTCCATTTATTGTCGTCTGCCTATTTCATGACACACGAGTATTCTCCGAATTTTCCTTATCCCTTTCCCTAATACGCCTCCATGAATTCACTTGTTTTTCTCTTTTCCGATTTGTTTGCCTTGAGTACACTCACCTGACATACGTCGCTGGTTCATTTTCCCTTCCCCTCCACCTGTTTCTCATCTCCTTTTCTATAAAACTTCTATATGTATCAGAACTTCCAACGGTTTCCTTTGAGGTTTACGATTTACTCTTGCCGATCTTTATGCTATTACCTACTCCGGAATTTTATCGCATATCGAAATTAAATTGAATTGAATTAATAAATAATTAATATCCAGCTACTGATTATGTACGTAATAAATTCCAAACATGATTTAATGAATAGCAATAACATTTTATCATTGTATCCGTACAAATTATTCCATAATTCGTTCTTTCAAATCATTCATCAATTCGTTTGGATAAAAATGAGACATTTTTAAGCGTATTTATGACCCAAAAAACCTAAACATTCATATTAGCTTAAATACCATCGAAACATTCTTTTTTCGATACCAAAATGTAGAAAAAAAAGCAGAAAATCGTAGGAAAGTATGCATGTGCAACAATATGTAACCATCAATGCTAAGTGGTCAATCTAAATTAAAATAATCTGCCACAAATTACTCTCCAATATATGCCATAAAGGCCTCACATTGCTTCATTAACCAAACGTCAACGAGCATAAACTATCTGTGGCGCGTTTATAATCGTCGAGTCCTCTACACCTTTGAGTATGTGTAATTTCACCTTTATACTCCCTCGGACCTTTTAGCGGATCCCGACAGTATGAATTTGTAAAACCTCGTAAACTTGGGATTCGTGGATCTTTGTATTTGTGTTCACGGAGCGAAGCTATTAATATGGAGATTGGCTCAATTCTGAGTCGAAAGAATCGACAACAGACTTTTTCATATTCCCTTTTACGCACGTTCGCCAAAAGTTGAATGGCTCCCCCTTAATTAAAAGCAGAATGTCCCCCTTATTTCTCGGGCCCCAGTTATTTCGATACACAATTTTTGTGTGCTTTGGCGTACACGTGCCATGAAGTACCCCGCGGGCCGACATGTTTGTTTCTGATCGAAAGTCATTAAATAGACTAATCTGGGCCCCTTCCTGTTCCCCTGATAGAGGGCCTTCCCCAAAGGAAACCGCATTTCACTCTGGCCCCATTCCGAAAGAAAATCATCTCTCCTAATATTCAATCCCTATTCTTCATTTGACTTGCAGATCCTCGAAAGTCTTCGAAATTTCGGCCAAAGACCCACGCAAATGCGTCATCAGAGTGGCCGCCGTTGCGTGCTAGAGGCCCCTTACGACCACTCCGCCCTCAGTGGCCCCCACCCGTCAGGAATGGCCCACTCCCGCCCTCTTCCGGAGGCTCGCGTGCATAGTTCACCGCCCGTATACATCAACGCATCCGATGAATGCATAATTATTAGCCCTCTGATGTTTTCGAAATCCGGGCAGGCGCTTTTCGCGAAGAGATTAGCTCCCCCGGCCCAAATGCAAAAATCCGAACGACACGTAGGAAATGATACATATATTTTACAAAGTGACACCATTCAGTCGGACTGAATATATTCAAAGCCTCCGGAATATCTCATTTCGTTCAAGCTTTTGAACTTGGCCCGGAAGATTCACGTATTATAATCAGTCTACTATTATAATCACTCTAGTTAGAGTGTGTGTGAAACCCAAAGAACCCACTTTTCAATGTGAAACCCAAGAAACAGATTTTTCAACAGTCAAAGTGCATCTCGGATAGAAAATATTTCAAAATTCAGTCAGTGCAATAAAATTAATCAAACTTGAGGAAGAGAAAACCATCGCTGAAGCTTTATAACATGGTTAATATGGTTATCTCGTAGTAGCAATGTTAATAGTTTTACGACAGCTCAATTAATTTCGGCCAACGTAGGGAATCGAACCCTGGACCGCTTTCACCAGAGACGAACGCGCTATCCACTTGGATATCCGGAAGCAATTTTATCATTTCGAATGAGTTGATTGTCCAAGGTTTTATTGCTGTCATGAGCAGACCATTATAACGAAACATATGATAATGATGTTATTTGTTTTCATCTGAAAAATCCGGACCTAAGTAATCGGTACGTTACCGGCAGTGACATTAGAAGCGTGCCTATTATTTACTTTGACATTCGACGCGTATTCCTGTTATTCTTGTGCATAAATCTCACATTCTGAAGCCCTTTCAACGATTAAATGATCCGACTGTGCCGCAAGATCCGTGTATTGGAACCAACCGTTCTTTTGCACTTTGTATTAGAGTATTGAACTTCCAATGGTTTATAGCCTACAAGTTTCTGTTGACGGAAGCAATTAAACAAACTTTGCGGAGTGTTGCTATGCTATAGAACAGTACCCTCGTAAGTTTCGAACTAAATTTAAACTTCTCATTATAAGTCACATCTTTGCCTGATGATGATCAATAGAGTTACAAATAACAATTTTGCCCTGATATCGTCTATTAAGTTATTATATTTTGCTTTTGATTATTTTAATAAATAGAGAAAAGTAGAACTGACGTAAAATTAAGTGACTAACGATTCAAAAAATATAGCAGTAAAAATCACAAGCGTAAGAATTCAAATATTTGGGCATACCCACCGCGGTGGGATTCAGTGCCAATTTCTCCTCTTGGTCGTTGCTATCCTACACGTACTGTCTTAGTGAGGGGAATAATAACGCCACACCTACATGCGTTAAAAAAGGCCAAACTGATGGCCAGGCAACATGCAAATGTCATTGAAATTTGAAAATGTTCCGCTTTTCCTGGGAAATGCAAAAATAATGCGTTCATGGGAATCTGTCAGTATTCGTTGTACAGAATGACTCACCTAAAGGATCCAGGAAACGTGCTATAGGCAGGAGGCCGGAACAGAATATTTTGGGAAATAAAAAAAATTGGAGAATTGATATTAAGTTAGTACTAAAATAATTTAATTAAGTTAGTATTGTTAAAAGTGCTTCAACTGCTGAGGTAATTTCGTATTAATAGGCTCCCATCGGAGATCGAACCCTGGGCAACTTTTAACTCAGGGGAACATGCAATCTGCTTGGTTATCTTGGAGCCCAAGAATGGACGAAATAGGTATCGTAGTTACAGACAACCTTTTGTGCCCAGAGAGGATCTCCTTTGGAAATGAAATTTAGAAAAATGTGTAAGTTACAATTGCTGAAAATTATGTAAATTACCATTGAAGCATGAAAATTACAACTTTCGTATGAAAAAGAATTTACTTGGTAGTAAAATTTATTTTTGACGAAATTATTTTTTTAGAATAATTTAGAATTTTTTCCAATTCCATTTTCCTCTTCATTATGTTGTCTCTATGGTATACAAAGAGTTCATTTTACGTTCTACTCCCAATTTTATCGATTTCGACAAAGTAACGCTATCATACTGAGTAATTATCCCAACATTATAGGGTGAATATTTAATGAAACCAACCAGCATGAATTCTCTAAATCCTGGCCAAAAAATGATTTAGAATTGTTACCGAAAAATCAGGATGATGGGGAAAATTTTATAGCTGATGTTTACTTAGAAGAAGGAGTTTTCAGGAGGTAATTCAGTGGAAGGTGTATGGGATATGTTACTTCCAAGATACTAATTAATTAAAAGAATTAAAATCACTCAGAAATACAGTTAAACGCACGACGCACTTTACTATATTTAGTTCCAAGGCTTTCTTTTTTGTGGGTCGGAAATATTTATTGCTGTTTAAATTGAGGAAAGGTGTAATTACTTTGCACGGTAAAGCTGAGCGGCTGAATTCCCAGGAATAACAAGTGTGGAAAACAGTGAAATGACTGGTACACGAACCCAGGTCTCCCACCTTCCGGGCAGGTATTCTAACCACAGCCTCAGTCATGTCGCTATTTTTCACACTTGTTATTCCTTGGGCTATTGTTTGGATTATTTTGGAAACCTGGGAATTTATAATTCGATGAGCTAATCAATATCCGCTAATGAAATGAGGTCAGTAAGGGAAAGAAGTTAACCCGTCCACTGACTTATGGTTTGAAGCAGAGTCACAAAGGAAAGCCTCCGTCAATTATGCTCAGTTCGATTGATGATGAAATTCCCCGAAAGTCCTGAAAGTCTCCCGAATGACTTGGAGAGATGTTCTGCCGGGATAGCTCAACGGACAGAGCACCCGACCGGCAATTGGGAGACCCGGTTTCGATTCCCGGTCCCGTCAGACTTTTTTCAAGTCCATTCTTCCTTGGGATGAAATTCCTATTAAACCTAAACGAATGCTCCTAGCGCTACGTTCTGGAAATGCCATCAGTATGTAACTGTGGTGAATTCCGTTCCGTCGTGTTATTTTGAAATCCACTTGCTTTAGACCCAAAGAAGTAAATTGAAAACATGCTGGTTACCGATAATTTATTGAACTTTAAATTTTAGAGTGTCATTGGAAGAGTAGAATTGAACAAAAGTATCTTGGAGCTCGGAGCTATACTATGCGGTGCCTCCAAATACACCCAACATCGCTGCCCTCGCAGAATACCCTCCGAGCACATTTTCCTTGAGTATACTCAATTTCATGAATCCTCTGAACCGAGGCGACGTATATTGAAAACAGTAGACTTCGGAGAAAATTAGATCCCCACAAAAGGGCTTCTTTGAAATTATGTGGTTTCCTTCGCATCTTTAAGCTGTGTATACATTCAAAATTTCATGTTATCTGACTTCTGAGAAAAACCTAAACGAAAAATTATTTATATTCACACGGCATATATATGACAACGGCATTAGCACCACAACTTTTCATCCAAAATTTTGGTGACTTAAATGGCAGTAGACAATTTCCATTGGTTTTTTCGCAAGCAATCGCTGCAAGCAGTATCTTTTAACTTAAATACATACTATATGAAGTTGCTATGCAAACACACGTAACGTTAGTAATTATTACGCACAATTCAAGTATGTAAATTTTGAATTCAGTTAGTTCGAATAATTTTGTTTTACTTTTGTTAAAAGTGCTTCGCTTCTACGATTTGTTAGTGAGTACGTTTTCATTGAATCAATTATCCAGTGTTTGGGGCCGTCAGATTTTTAGTGTTGAAGTCCGTTGAGCAGAGCTAAGCAGATACGTAGGGAATGACTGTGATAAGAAGAATGTGAGTAACTAGCGCAACTAACAAAAATATTACGAAATAAGAAACGGGAAGAAGGAATGATCAATACAAAAACAGGATATAATGATGAAAGATAAGGCAGCGCGATAATGAGCTAGGAAATGCGTCAAAAACTCTTTCGGATGTCCATCGTCAATTTCAAAAGCAGTGAAAAAAAGAAAGCTAAAGAGAGAGTGTTTAGCGAATTAGCCAAAGTAAAACTTAATAAAGTCGCAAAAAAAGTCAAGTCTTCGAAACAACAAAGAAACAGACAAAATATCCCGTAGAGGAACAAATGATATAGCAAGTAACACAGGAAAATGTCCGCAAGTTATATGATAAAACGCCATCAGATAAAAACATCGTTTTGCAGAATACATGTTTCTTATAGGCCGTACATAAAGGCGTATGTATGTATAATTAGAATTTGTATATATTTTTTCTTGCCTATTATTTGGAAAATTGGCCTTATTCACCATATTTATTCTACATGCAATTTGTATAAATTGTACAAATTCTCTACTTAAAAGAAGACCGCCTTTAAGTGAATAAATTATAGTATTCACAGGCTTTGTTTACTCATCAGTCCTGTTTTGGGCAGTAATATTTTACGATTTCTACCAGATTTGCTTTAACTAAATGTTATGTACTATCGATTTTAGTAAATGAGCGCTAGTAGGTTTATTTTCATGGCCCCATTTTACTTCCGGAAGGTAGCATATGTGGGTAGCACAAAGGTAGAAGGCAGGTGAAAGCGGTCCCAAGTTCGATTCCCGGTGGGGTGTGAAATGATCATTTTTAACATTACTGCTAACAGGGAAATGATAAGGGATAATCTTTACATAATGAGGTGTACGCCTTAAAACACAAGGAGAAATAGATGGGAAAAAAGGCGACATGACTGGGACTCGAACCCGGGTCTCCCACTTCCCGGGAAGGTGTTCTAACCACTAAACTGCTACACGCGGAATGATAGTTTCGTAGTTAGAATACCTACCCAGAAAGTGGGGGATGTGGGTTCGAGTCCCTGTCATATCGCTATTTTTCACAACTGTTTATTCTTGGGAGTACTTATATCATGTAACGTTTATTTTTATATGAGGTACTGGAACTGTAACCCATTGTTATAGGACGGAAGCCACAAATATTCACTTTGAAACCTAATTTTTTATATTTATACATGACAAGGATAGCGCAATTAGAGTTCCGCATAAATAACAATTCTCTCGCGTTACTTTAATATAACTTTTCTGGGTTGGTAGAGAATACAAACAGCTAAACGTCATAAAATCTTGTTTAAATTATGTATATTAATATAATAAGTAAAGAGGAGAAGGATAACGAGAAGAGACTTAGAATCCAACATGGATGGCAAGTCACCAAGGCTCCCCACATCAAAGATATGGGACCAACCAGGAGAAGAAAAAAAATCAGCCATTTTCAATCCGACGTCGGATGTAGGCCTCCCCGAGCGCTTTCCAATTCTCTCTATTCTGAGCCTCTCGTTGCCATGTTACCCCTAAATACTGAATGATGTCTCTGTTCCATCGGTCCCTTGGTCTTCTTCTTGGTCTCTTCACATCTCTTGTTATCCAGTTCAGAACTGCTGATGTCCATCGGTTGTCGTTTCTCCTCGCAACATGGCCTGCCCACATCCATTTCCTTGATCTTAACTGATCTATAATGTCTGTCACTCCTGTTATCTTCCTAATCCAGGTGCTGCTTGTCCTGTCTCTTCTTGTTATTCCAAACCTATGTTCTATGTACTTCTTTGTGTTGCCTGAAGTCGTTGAGTTATTGCTGCAATTAACACCCAAGTCTCACTTCCATATAATATATAATAACATATATACATATATAAAACGTCTTCATGACCTTTCAAATCCGTTTGGAAAATTCTAATTCAGTAATAAGGACGTCTTAAATGGTCGTTAACGATTTACCCGTTGTTTCATAACCATGCCTTTGGAGTAACGGCGTGAACCCTTAACGTGGCGACCGCAGCGATAGACCCAGGAGAGAGGAGCATGTGATCGCAAATGGCAGACTCTTCGGAGCGTTTTCGTGAGCGCAGATGCGGAGGCAGTTATTATAATCCCTTTGAGAGTGGAACCCTCTTCCTTGGGCAGTTTTAATTTAGAGCATTTCCGAAGGTATCGCCACGAGCGCAAAGCGGAAAAAGGAGGAGTATAACGATCCATCGCACAAATCGATACTCGGAAGCACTTTGTCTTCACAAAGGTGAAAGCTGCATAATGAAACCGAAATTGCCTTGTCACGTGCATCGCCCACGGTTATCCGCCGTCGACTCCTCGCCGCGAAGGAAAACTCCATTTTGATCGCGCAATTGTGGGTAAATTAACCCAGTCCTGGATTCGGGGTGGTCAAATTATGTACTTAGTCTTTGTTGGTGTATATAATAGGGGACGGACGACGAATCCATGTTTTGTATCAATCGCTGAGGAGTGATAGGTCGATTTCGAATGTTGAAGTTCTGCTCCTAAAGATAGTAAATTTGCCGAAAGAGGTCGGAATGAAAAAACCTGCAGAAAATTTAGCCGTAATCTTCTCACTACAGTCATGTATCAAGATCTTCCGTTACTGACCACTTTTGCGAATGTATCCCTGTCACGAGCTAAATAATGCAGGTTCTAATATTCTGGGTCCTTTTAGTCGAACATATTATAGATGATCATTATTGTTATTAAGAAATTCCATAAGGTAAGCAACTGAAGTACCAGACGGCAGTGGGGAAAATTAAATAAATAAATATCTGAGAAATAACATCAAATGTAAGGTAGTATCAGAATATGGTGGGGGATAACCCTTGTCATCTACCTGGCATTTGCTCTAGAAGGGAGGGGAGAGGAAAAATAAATGGGACGAGTCGAATATGTCTTATCGAACGAGTCGAATATATATTATTCCCGAATAAAGAAAATTCCTCAGCTAAGAGTTTAGCCGTCAGTTCTCTGCTCCTCAGTCTTGGCTATCATTATGATTTGTAAAACTCGATCCATGCTACTGCTGAAGACTTGGCTCAAGAAGGTGTTGTGTTAGATGATGCTTTTTCAACATCCATCGGTTCGGTCGAGTTTATCGACATTCTTCGTTATATGTTCCTCTCGTTTAGTCTATATGAAACACCTCTCCATTAATCTGAATTTCAAATATTTTTTCATTGTAGATTATATAAATGCAGCGAATACTGGCCCCGGGGCGTACTAGAAATGTTATCAACTACGCTGGATAGGAATGGCCCCTTAAAAAAGGCAACGCGCAATTTTTAGAAGTATAGCTATTAGTCAAATCAGTATTTGCAGGCGTGACTTCGGAGAGAGACTAAAGAAAAATACTGTTTTATTATTGAAGTTCCCATTAATATTTCTTTCTTCTGCGTAGACATTTTATACAGATTGTTAACTCTAACGAACGAGTGCGCACGAAAACATTAAAATGAATTCCCAAATACATCGTAACCATGCATTTAAGCATATTGTGGGTCTACTCAGTATATCAGTAAATTGAGTTGAAACTTGAGTAGTTTGACTGCTGAATTTAGACGATACGTCACACCAAGTTTCTCAACATATTCAAATTGCTGCGAATTGAAATACAATTAAAAATGGACAATTTAAAACTTATTGTAAATTGCACCAATTAAACAATTTAGATGACCATTTCATGGTTTGCGTGCCTAATTTTGTACAACTGGGAATGTAAATTTACATCCCCAGCCCGATTTATACTTATATTTTTATCGGTAAATACTTCGTCACGTACTTCAACTGTATATATGAACACTAACATTAGAGATCTCTCTTAATAAGTCAATGACTCTACTATCAAATTGTATATAACGGATAATTTTAGTCTATTTACTGCTTTTAATTTATTTTCATGTGAAATTCAGTTTATAAGAGCCCATAAATGATTAAAAACAAGAAACCTTCGGCTGCACGTCAATGTTTGGCAGTAGATCACAATATCTGTCGAACGTAGCATCAAAATAACTGAATTTGACCACTGAATGGACAAACTGAATGGACAAACAATCGGTGATGTAATTGATCGTGCCGTGAGATAAATTTGTCACTGCTGTTATAAACTCTAGTAATACTCGGAAAAATAACTCCAAGGAAATATCTTTGCCTTCGTATCCCTTCGAGAGGTTATTCCAGAAAAGAGTAACAGGAAAAATGTCACGTTAGAATAGTACAGGAGAAGGTCACAGGATATGGGTGACATTTCGCCTGTGGTCGTTATCCAGATTGTACGGTGCTATCAGAATACACCGAGAAAGAGAATTCGAATCGTAATGGGCTCCGCATGACGTCATTATCGAATAAATCTTTTCGTATAAAAATAAAGCTCGGCCAATTGGAAGATCTGTAGCAGAATTTGGGTATGTTCGGAAGACGGTTGTTTGGGTTAATTAAACCGCTCCAATAAGATCGTTCATTATGTCCTTGAAATTTTTACAGGGATTAATTCCTATCCTATCCTACCTTAATTCCTATCCGTATATACATTTGGCATACTTTTTCATTTGCCACGGATTGAAATTGCATAATCGATGCTTTATTTTTATGCTCGAGCTAAGACATCTCCATAACAAAGATAAATACCAACGGTACAAATCAATGTTAAAAATTATTCCCGGCAAATGCTAATATGGTATACAAAGTTACCACAATACTTGTAATTCTTTGAACATTAATTTTTTTTATTTCAAATTTTTGTTTCTAATAGGTTTTCGATCATTCCTATTATTACGATTCCAAATGTTTTATTCATAAATGTTATGAAACTGAGTTCATATGCTGCTCCGTCGTCTTCTTTAAAATAAGAAAAATTTAATTCCTTTCAAATCTTATTTTCAAGATGCAGCAGAATTATAAGGAGCAAGAACTGTCTTATCTGTTTATATATAAATGCTTATAGTTTAATGAACAAAAAAAGTTGAGACGTTTCCGTTACAGGCCTGATACGGTTGTTATCTTCTTAGTTTAGCACGATATATGGGTACATTCTTACCTTCAGATGCTGGAAATTAATTTATCTTCATGAGTTCCCAGTAATTTTACTGATATGATTAATTAAAGATTAATTTTAGGAATCAAATATGTATTTACTCATGCCATTGAAGAGGTCTTGCGCTCGATTCTCGCCTATGATATGTTTCGTCTACCTAAAAGAGAGATACCGTAGGGAAGGACAATCTGCGATAGAAATATGCGTCAAAACCAAATCATCATATCATTAATCATCCACCGCCATCAGCAGTTGGCCTCATGAATTAATGGCATTGCGGATAAGAATGTATCCTTTTGTAGTCCGCATTACTCTATCACTTCATTCTCTTAGAAGATGTAAATCCGAAGTCTGCAACATTTGGGGCGTTCGTCTTGCATCATAGTTTTTATGTAAATTTTAGGACTTCAAAAATGCGAACGTTAAGCTTTGTGAAGACCTCCTTAAATGGATGGCTAAGTATTTCATGGTGAGGCATTTAACATCTCCTACCACGATACCTCTTCAATGTATTCAACAATTTTGTACTATCTAAAGATTTTCTGTTTTTTCCTGCCTCAACGCCTTATCTTTGAAATATTTTAGATCTATTTGATCTAAATTTTGTCGTCTTCATTTCCCAGCGATATAGGAAAATCTGTTTGCTAAACTATTCTCTAACGATGCCTCAAAAACATCAATCTTCTTTGCTTTATCCTTAAGCTTTACTTTGAATACTTTTGTCTATATCAGGGGATTCTAACCTTCATGGTTTCCTTATCCTCTTTGGCTTTTAACCACGATACCAACATGGAATACCGGAGAAATACAGATAAACAGTGCGGAAATGAAACAGAAGTATCATATTGCTCAAAAATCACTTTCAGAACACGTTTATAGGATTAATTTTTTTCCACCACAAAAAAAATATTATGAATCGTGGGAAAACTACTCCAATAGCCCCTACTTCTAACTTGTCTAAATATGTATTAAAAGCTTCAATGTTGCCTTTGTAATTCAATAAATGTATTCGTGTACACTGGATTTTCTTTATTCACTTATGAATTACGATCCCTAATTTTATAACATCTTAGATACGTTCTTAAGTCTCCTTTATACCTCACTCTCCGCATTTTACGACTATTACCTTCATTACGGAATTTTTCAATTGGACTTTACCATTATTATTTCCATAACATAAAAAATTGATTTTTTTCACTATCTCATACACAACCTTATCTATAGCGGAACCTACCATTTTCCGCATCATGGGGTTTTGAGGTAGGAAATCTAGAGGATGAGCAGGCAACTACTCATGACCCCACACCTGCTTTAACAGTTAATGCTGAGGTGATGGGAAAAATAAACAACGCGGATTCCGGATATATCCGTAGGAACTGTTTTGTGGCCCAGAAAGTTCGATCCGGCTAAAGGGAGAGATGCGACGAAGGGGTTTGAATGGGAGGGGGCGGGGGTTATGGGGGAGGGCTTTCGAGTAGAGGAGGGGGTGGAGAGGTTGGAAGAGTCTTTGGCGGGGGATGGAGGAAGGGTGTGAGGGAAGATAGAAAGACCGTGAAGAGAGCGGAGGTATCCGTATTGCATAAGATAGAAGACGGAGAGGCGGTTGCAAAATTCATGGTGTGCAGACTGAGACAGATGGATGGTGGAGGTGAGGACAGATGAGGAATGGATCCGAAAGGGGCGATGGGGCCAGAGGAGGGGCAGATTGGGGCATCTGTTTAGAGCACGCACACGTAGTATCGGAGAAAGAGGTTCCTTGAGCACCTGAGGGAAAATCGGACATTGCAAACAATGGCAGGTGCTCGCTCGGCTGATGGCACCGCCAGTGGCACAATCGGACTCAACGATAAAGACATTTTCTTCGTTGACAGCGCTGCTCTATGATTAATGAACAAGGGTAAGGTTTACGGGATGGGTTGCGGGCTCTTTAGCGCAGCTTCGCTGTCAATGGCTGTGTTCTGGAACCGGAGTGTCATGTCGCCATCAACTGCTATAATAAACCCGACCACGATATTTCGATTCCCATCATATCAGTTGCAGAGTACGTGGTTTCTTCGCTAGTCTCTCTGCACTAATTGCTCAAAAGGCACGGGTCAGAACAAGACCTAAAAAACTTCGCTATCTCACTCCGTAATCGATAACAATATTTAGCTAGTCAGGCAGTTTCCTGTGGCTTATATAAAAAATAATTCCCATATTTTTCCAGAATAAGAGGACTTTTAATCATGCTATAGTGTGATGTTACTCAATCAATTCCTAATAATAGGAAATGCGAAAATATTTTGCAGTAATATCCCTAATTAGTATATCATAATTGAATGTGACTCATTCGTTACATAATGATCACATAGGTAAGAGTGATAAAGTCCTCTAGGATTTATTAAATATCAGCCGATAGTTGATGAATTTCGCCCATCTTATCCATTGATTCTAAATACTCTATGGTTAATTTTGACTACAACTGCTTTTATATTACTGTATTTATGTGTAAATGATTGGTAATGTACTGGTAATGGTGTAGCTTTACATATTTTGAAATGAAATTTAAAATTATTCCGCTTACTAAATATAAAATTAAATAAAAATCATTAATAATATGGATGCAGGTTCACTTTATCATCCAGCCTGTATTTACACTCTTTTTCACCATATAATGTTTGTATAATAAAAAATAATATAACAATTATAAACAGAGCCGCGCCCTGCCTATCTGCTGCCCGGGTGCAAACATAATTAGCCGCCCCCTTAAAATTAAATATCAAACCCATACATACCCTAATTTGCAGGTAAAATTTTTTTGTAGGACTTTAAAAAACCATTGATTTATGACTTCGAAATAATGTTGTTGTAATAATTATAATTGTTGGCTACCTTCTGTTGCCGCCCTTTAGATGCGGCCACCCGGATGCGATGCTTCCCTTGCACCCATAGGACGGCGCGGCTCTGATTATAAATATAGACTATATAAAAAATCACTATATAAAATATATACTTTAAAATGTAATTAAGCATAACATTTTGTACCAAAATAGTATGCTATTTTCTTGCTCTGTAGAAATCCTTTAATGGTTTTATGCCCAAATTTACGAAATTGCAAATCTACTGGAAGGAATAAATAAAAATATAGTATGCAATGTTTGGGGTCTTAAATTCAATTAAAAAAGTCTATGTTATATGTTTAGATATACAAAACTGATATTGGAAAGTTGTATTTCGAAGAGTAAATATCTTAAGAAAATGCACCTCATACGGATAATAGATTGACCAAGGCAGAAAACCTGAAGAAATAAAAGTCATCTTTCTCCCGTCAAATCTAAAGTTTACGATACACTTTTCTTGCAAAAATTCGAGTATAAGTGTGAAAGTGTTGATGACATAGCAAACGCTATGCCTTATCAAAGAATTGAGCTACTACGTGAGATTCAACAATCATAAATTTCTTACATCAAATTCGACGATCGTAGCCATTATTACATGCAATTCAACGCCTACTCAGATTGAATGAACTCCATTGAAACCATAGGATTAGAATAGCAGCTTTCCGCAAATCAATCGACAAATGGAAAATGTCAATTTCAGATTAAACATACCCGAAGTAGAAGTCATATTAGGTCAATTATATTATACGACAACGCATAGAATTCACTTCTGGAACGGGTTGCGGTTATTAGGTCAAAAGTTGATTATCTCAGCGTAAATTTTGTTGGGCGGCGAAATTTAACGATTGTCTGCAACAATTCAGAAATACTTGGGATCCAAAATATATAGATAATAGCACGATATGATGGCTCTTATGTAGTAATTAATCTCCAAAGTATGGACGTGGATGGTTAATTTTTAACAACCCATGATTGGAAGCTCCCCGTCTTGAATGCTTCTGTCTAGAACAACCACATTATGCTCTACATAAGCCGTGGATCTTGTGTTAAATTGATTACGAAATTTTCGCAGGCTCTCACGAGTGTCTGTTTCCATTAGAATGTGTGACCTTGCCTTGGTAAATGGAAGTACAGCAGCTGTTGCCGATGCGGGACATGTTCAAAAGATGTCTTTTAGAGAGACGGATTATATTGATTCCCCATCATTTGCGACATGCATTAGGTTGCATCCAGTCCAATGAATCCTGTCTTATGCCTTATAACGCCCTTTATTGTATTGCAGAGCGTTCGTTCAAAATGGGATTCTGAAATCTCTATCTACTAATGGATTTTAACCATAATAACGTGAACAAGTTTGAACTGTAATCCGAATACACACCAATGAACCCATAGATGTCATAAACAAGGAGGTTCCTTTATTTACTGTCAATACAATCGCTCTTGTATCCAACGGTTTTATCAAAGATTAGTCTTAAGCATGATTACCAGGTTATCATCACATCGGATGGAAAAGATGATAGTGCCTTTACATCTGCATGCATCTATTGATATCGTGTTTTCTCCACGGAAAAATTAATCTTTGCAGCGACTATTTCTAGCATCTATTTCCCTGGTATGTTTTGCATAATCTACTAGTGACAAAGTGGGTGTACATCAAATCGCAATGAGTCTGATCAAACACCTGGCAGCAATATGTTGCATATGTACATACATAACTAATACAAAAAGACTGTACACATATATAACACATACATAACGCATGCCTTAGATGTCATATTTATAGCTATAGATTCCTCAAGATTCATTCATAATATCATTAATGATTACAAAGCACAATCTGTAGCTTAATTCAGGGAGCTTACTTAAAATTCAATTCGTTTTGTCTTAACGATCCAACTCCCTTTTAAGGAGCATATTGGTATCAATCATCGATGTATTATAGCAATTCTTAACAAAACTCACATGTTTATGTCGGATCTTTATAAAACTAGCATGTAGGTTCTACATGAAAATGAAAATCATACTTAATTTCCTATAGACAATATGAAAATTGAACACATAGTATGCACAAAATGATGCACTGTTGGTTCCAATAAAGAAGTACTTCTGCGTAGAAGAGTAATGGGAATATATAGATTTTAGTAAACGTGTGCCTTAGAAAATATGGAGAACCTTATTTGATCTAAAAGCGTAAGAAATGGCTTCGCGTAGCATATTTTTGCGAGTTCGGCGAAAGAGGAAAGACTAATGAGGACGAACACCCATTTGTCTCTTCAAAGAAGTCATTATATTTCATGAAAGCAGTTCGATTGAACACTTGATGAAGTGCGCAAATAAAATTTTCCATCAAAGGGAATGCTGTCAGGGAAATAGACCGGCGGAGGAGCATTTCGTGAGAAATCTCGAGAGCTTTCATTCTCCCTCCATATACTAGAGCGTTATTGTTTCTTCGACCCACCGTATTTCTGCAGTGAACTAAAGGGAAAAGTACCTTCAGCATTTTTCTTCCGGAGGAAATTCTGTCTGGCTCATCTCCAAATCCGCGCAGTGAAAATATTCGTGGCCGAAAATCCCCGAAAACACGGTTTCCCTGTCCTCTACTCAGTATTCTTCTCGCCTATCTCACGTAACAGCAACGCTGAGGCAATAAAAAAGTCCCATTTGCAAATGGATGAGAGCATCAAACGAATCGAGCTCAGGAAGTAAAATTATTGGGAAGTGTTTCACATCAATTTCAGCATCAGGCAATCCGCCCTATAACTCACCGTTTCATCTTTATGACTAGCCCCTTGGTACTCGTTTATGCGAAAACATTTTATCGCTTAAAAAGCTACCAGGTCAGAGCACCTTTCAATCGCTTAATTCTTACTCTGAATCCAGGTTTGTGGGTTTATCGCAAGTATGTACTCGGTGCATGCTTAAGTGCAACATGCTTGCATTAGAATTACACGTTGCTAGTGTTTCATCTTGTATCAATCAGTAATGTTAGTCAGTCTTTGGCATTAGCTAGATAATGCAAAGTTATTCATTTTTGAGAAACTTATGCTATAACCCTTAGCTAAGTAAATAGTATTTACATAGAATATGGCGTTTTAAATTGTAAAGTAAGTTCCGCGAGGAGACAAGATTTACAAACGAATCTAAATTTACAATCCAAAACATCTAGCAAATAGGTAATATTGCTAAATTTACATTTTCGTCTATTTATAGTTTTTTTATCAATAGGTAAGGAATTATTATGATTGCAGAATTTTTAATATAGTAGAAACATACGTAAAGCGTTTAAAATCTTCAAATATTTAACGGAATTCGACTATCAGTTCAAGAAAATAATTCGTACTTAGTTTTCTAGCATCAAATACCTAAGAATTTTAATAAAGGTAGAAGAAATTTAATTGAAATTGAAGGAAGACAAGAAATTATTGAAGCCATATCCCTTCTAAATCGCCTATAAGAATGTAATGAAATCTCTTTGATGATGAATAACATCGGTGATGTCAAGGATTTCACTGTACGGTATAAAACTACTGAGCTCAACAAAGCAAAAAAA
>KZ308670.1:16392-28579 GCA_000376725.2 Ladona fulva | reverse complement strand
TTATTAATTTAAAAATTTTGAAGGAATATTTACGACATTTTTCAAATTTTAAAGGTTAACCTTTCTTTGATAACATTATTCGAGCGTCTGAAATTACGCGTTGGGAGATGAGTATATTCGAGAAACGATAAAAAATAAATAAAGTTCCTCCAATTCACGATTCCTCGCCTTTCCTCCCTTTTCATTCCTTCGACACGCGGTGGCGTTTAATTCGAAGGGTTAGAAACAGCCGTCTTATTACGCAGATTGCATCACATGAGGAACGCTGTGGTTAAAGGAATAGAGGAGGCGTTTCATCCCCCCATGAAATATGTGTTCGAACCCATAATGTTACCAAGTATGATTTATCTCATCTCCCCCGTGATATTCCCACTCGTAGAATAATTTACGCTCGATTTTTTCCCTCATCCGGCCGAGAAACCTTTCTTTCGAAAATTACGAGTTTTCCTCGCACGCGGGCATTCGTTCCTTCGTTTTTATGAATGCACTTCGTTACATGAATGTCAGGATCTGAAAATAAAAGTCTTTTCCCATCGTGGTTGGAGTCTATCCTTAACCGTAAATGAAAAACAAATTTGTTGGAAAATACATTCTCTGCGTGGAACGCGAAAACTCCGGAGATCTTCTCCGGATCGACGCCGGAAAAAGACGAACACTTCAGGAGTCGACTGATGTCGTCGAACATCGTTGTCGTGGTTTTTAGGAACGGCGAGGATGGGGAGATGTTTAGTTTTGAAAATCATACAATTCTCCCATCTTTAGAAAGCTTTAACACACATTGTCTCTTAAAAAGAATATCAGATTGTAAAATAGCAATAACTTTGTCCAATCATATCTTTTATCGTCAATGGTAATGTAGTAAATGTATACTCAGATGTTAAACTTCCTCATAAAAGCTCGGTTTTTGTCTAAACTGGCCTTGTCTGAATTAATTTTTTTGCAGCGTTGCCATCGTACTGAAACGTTGCAACCAGGATTGGTTCTAAATTTTTTTCATGAGAAAGGTGATTTTATATATTCTCTTCGTGCGCTTGCTTTAGAATAAAGATAATCTTTGTACATTAACTATCGCAATAAAAGGCTATTTTGTCGTAAAAGAACTATTTTTGCATAGTAATCGAAGAAAAACTTCCCTTTTTATGATTAGCTGGAGCTTCTCCCCGTATCCATAAAAATTGCTTATTTCCGAAGTCATCAAGGAGCTAGTCTCTGGTTGGTTGCTACAGCAACGCTTCTCCTAAACACAGAAAATCTGTCTCTAATCAGTAAGGTGGCAAAACATATCCCATTCCGAGTTATCATACAACATTTACTAACTTTTATTTAAATAAATCCATTCAGTAAAATGTTAAATGGGTTACAAAAATACAAGAGTAAGTGTTCTGGGAATTATATCATTTTATTAGTTTACTGTTCTAAATAAAGAAATGTATATGATTCATGGAAATGTATACGTCTCTTTGACTGTAAATTCTACCAAGTGAGCGTAGTCCTTACGCTAAAATTCAAATAAAACCAAGTTTAGCTCGTTACATAAGACGACGCTTCACTACTATTTTTCATCTGCGCTCTCAAAGATTCGAAGAAAACTGAGCACTCTACTCTTACAGATCATTGAAGGAAGTTTCTATTATGACTACACTAACGTTGGGTTAAATTGAACAACCTCCGTTAACGGAGGATGTTAAATACTAATTTTCTTTATTTGTATATTTTATAATATTGCTTTTGTTAGCTGTACATGATAGTGTAAGTTAGCGTCGCTACCTGACTTTGTCTCTAGCGGTGGCAGTATTGTACACAAAAAATCAAAGTAAATAAATAACATCCGGTCGATATATTCCAAAATCTACATACGATACTTCGAAAATAATAATTTCACTTGGTTACTCCCACTCCAATGTACGTTTCAGATTGTTCTATGGTTAGTAATCCAGATATATTAAAGTAATTTATTAAAGCTATTGAAGATAAAATATATTTATCTTCGTTGCAAACATTACGGCGCCTTAAATAAAGAGATTTGCTTTCTAACGCCCTTACTTAAACAACAAGCCACATACTGTGAGTACATCACTTTGCTTGTTTGTGCTTGATCCTATGCACACTCTCATTGCTCCGATTTCCCAGCCTATATCCACTCTAGGGCACACTCTGGAGTACCCTTGAAATAATACACGCTCGGGTACACGAATTAATTTTAAGTCAAACTTTAACAGAAACTTAATTATAATGTTAATTACGTTTAGCAAGCTGGGAACATATTACTTGTTTGAGTAGATCTACATGTATCGCTTAAAATCTAAGTGAGCGGAGAAATTATTCTGAACCTTCTGCTAAGAAAAAATGGATATCGATCGAGCTTATACCTAATACTGTGAGATTTCATTTCAAAGCTAACGCAAACCCTCCACCAAATTATAATCACTAATATGCTGAAAATGTATCTAATCTACAGAAGATCATAACCATTATGCAACAGTGGGCATCAAACCGTAGTATTTTGCGTTTCGGTTTTCGCTCCGGTTCAACAGCGAATACCGAATATAGATTCAGTTCCGGTTTCTCTCCTGCCAACATCTAACCGGTTTAAACCGTTTTATATTCATTCAGAATATTGTAAAATCATATCCTCTTGAAGGTTTGCTTTATTATTTCCAGCTTTTTCCATACATACTACGTTACTAAGTTTTAGAATAAAAATTAGTAATACTTAGCTGCTAGTCACAGTCAAACTGCTTGTCCGTAAGTCTTCCTCCAATTACAATTAAGAAAAATGTGCCTTTTGGTGAAGCAGAAATGGGAACTGAATAAATAATGGTTTTTGGCTACGTTTCGGGTTCAGGAATTTCTATTTTTCGGTTACAGTTCAGTTTTCACTCCGGCAAAAATTACATTTTTTTCAGTTTCGGTTTTCGGTTTGGATCCGAATCGATACACAGTGCAACAGCAGTAGCGAAACCCGTTAATCCATCTTAAACCAGCAGGAGATACAGTTCATGCCGTATGTATTAATATAATTTTTGCTAAGCTCTCACAGAAAATAACAGTTTTCTAAACTAAGATTTGTTCATTCAACGAAACAATGAATCGTGGAAATATTCCGTGTTGGCATCCTTCGAAATTTCCATGTCAGATATCAAAATGAGGGTGCGGTCGCCTATCTCTGGCTTGAACGCTGGAATCTTGCTCTGAAGCTAAATGAATGTAACAACGGATCGTTCAGGAAAACAGAATCCCTAGGAATAATGCCACCCCGCCACTCTGCTCGTGACACATCCCGCTCACCGAAAGGCACGGTCGAAACACTTCCCCCTAGTGGCTTTGAGATGATCTCTCGAAAGGTTTCGATCCACACAAATGATGATTGTGTTTCCCTGTGGGAATAAAAGAAGTGAGAGCGCGGAGAAAAGAATTGCGAGGGGAGGCTTAGTGGAGGTGGCTCTGAGGATGACGCGAAGTCCCTCTTCTTAACTGGACGGACTGTCACGACGTCGAAGCTAAGAGCCTTTCAACTTCTTTCCTATCTCTGAAAAACCTCCCGTTGCTCCCACAAAGAATAAGTTGAGAACATTAAGCATATTATTTCATTATTGTCGAATATGGTTTAAATATTCTATAAGATAAACTTTCAAAATTTCTTCTCTGAAGCTTCTGAAAATTACGAATGAAACAAAATGAAATAACGAATGCTTGATCTAGTTTTTTAACTTATTTGTTTCCATTGTCTGCAATCTCGGAAAATAAAATTATTAGAAGAAAATGCAAGATGAGAATGTGCATGAATTCCCGATATTGGGAATGTACGTAAGAGAAAGAGAATTGGTGGAGGGAATAAATCGTAAACGGCCACACTGCACAAACCAAGTAACTCTAACTGCTAAAAAAATGCAACTTTGGGGCAAAGACTCGCATTAAAATTGAATAAATCAAGCAGAAGTTTGCCTTGTTTCGGTTCTAACATTCTCTCCAGCGTATTTCATGTTTAGCATCTGATTAGCTGATTAGCCAATTCGTCAAATACATATGCCAACAATTTGATAAACATATGGCCAAAAGATATTCGGCTTGAGTAAAAATCATACGTTATTTTTACATGTAATCATACTCAAGTATAACTTAAGTAACTTTTTATACTCTCCCAACTGTAATACTATATCATTTCCATCAAGAGTGATGATTCTAATCATTTATATGGTTATATATTTTATCAATGTGAACTTTTAATAATAATTTTAGTCTAATTTTTATGATCATGTGGATCTTAATTTTAGGATTTCGTAAACTAGCGATCTAACGTTCGTCCCGGTCTTCTTACTTGACTAAACCAAGGAAAAATGAATTTATTAGCAAGAACAAAACGTAAGATAAGGAATAAATAGAGATTGATTCAGAATATGCTAAGGCTATTATGACACCTCAGAGTAGCCTTAGTGTTGAAATTTGAAGATGCAGCAGAAAAAAACAATAAAATACCCGCAGTTCTTTGGTTCCTCTTAAAAGAAATCAAATATCATATAATATGGGAAATTCATGTTTCTTTTTAACTGTGTAATTTCTTATCCGAATAATTTCCTAAACATTAATATATTGTTGCGTATATATTTATATGGTACTTCATTTTACTTGATGGAATTAATTTGTTATTCTTTCTATTGTAATTATAATAATTAAATTATTAATAAATAATTATTATTTATGATCTTTTAATTGGTTTGATTTGACGAAATATTGATCGTATTTTCTTCTCTTTTACTTTGCAGGTAAGCTTGACTGACAATAGCGATGGCATGTCCCTTGGTAAGCTGCTACATATTTTAATGACTTTAATTGTTATACCTTTTATGCTCATATCCATATGTGATGGTATATTAATGAAAATGGAATCTAGTAGCTGCTTCTTTCTCTACAAGTATGTTATTAAGTACATAATTTTGAAAGCAAATGAAAAACTTTTACTGATGCATTCTAATTCTTCTCTGGTATTTGAGACCTTAATTCTCATTTGCTCAACGTTATGTGCGGGTACGATTCAGAAAAGGAATGGAAACTCCGGTCTCCGGTGCGGAAAACGTTTTAAACGAAACCCGCAACAGTGGGAAAAGATAAGCTATATCTGAAAATGCAGAACTTCGGCTTTAGATACGGAAAAACATTAGAAGTGATGTTTTGGATCGAGACTTCACTAAATTGAGTTTTATGATTGAATTTTACCGTAACTAATTACAATATGTATATCGCTAAATTTAATAAAGATAATGCAAATAAACATTAGATGTTGGTCCATTTGGCATCCTATTTCAGCGGAATCTTAATATATTTCTGGAATAGGTTTCAATACGTTAACAATATAATTTATCTAAAGAGAATATTTTAAGGGATTTTTTTAAATATTAATCTAAAATTGTGAGTAACACACGAGTCAGAAAAAGTAAAAAAGGAGATTTAATTTTTCAACTCTGCTTTCTCAAAATAGAGCAAGAAACCTAAATTTTTCTTTAACTTTTCACTGATTGCATTCTTACGAAGAAAAGGGGTGGTAAAATTTTCACAGCAATCGTTCTTAAGTGCCATTTAATTTATTTTATGTATGAGAATAATAGATCAAGTAAGTCAAAACTACCTTTAGGCTGGCTATATTTATCCATGGTCTTCTCCGAACATCGTCCACCAAAAATTCTTTCCGCATTACTTCATGGTAAAATAACAGCGAGCAGTCTGAAGAGTAACAACACTATTTATGAAGCAGACTTCTGCACGCGAGTGCTTTTGAATGAAGTCAATACTAGGATCTCCCAGCGCAAGTCTCAACTCATTTGTTTCCGACCACAAATCCTTGAGCCCTCGCTCGACCTCCCATCACTCACAGCCGGAAATTAGAAACCGCCAGTCGATTTTCGAGTTAAAATAGATCCCATAACACTGATAAGTATTTCATAGGACCGAAATTGGATTTTCTTTCGCAACACGTTTGCGAGGGGTCAATGGGATTTTTCTGTCTTAAGTACAATATCTTAGGAAATGAGTTTAGTTTCCATCAGTTTGGAGTTCTAGTTTAGGAATATGCATTATCTCTAAGCCTGTCTAAGACATTTTATCAATGCATGAGGGAAACATTCGTAATACAGACTTATATGGGAAAAACAGTGTTCAGATAGTCGTATTAAAATATATGTCACGTCTTGTGTGTATTAATAAGATTTAAAGATATTTATACCATTGATAAAGTAAAAAGGAAACTTATCAAAGTTGCTAATAAATGTAAATGGTCTCGAAATATTCTGTGAAATAACTTTTAGAAGGATTAGGCTATAAATAATGGCTCCGATTGTATGGAATGTAAGGTGTTTCATTTTTTTATTAAAGAATACTTAACTATTCCAGGAAAGAGTAAATCAGCAATATATACTTACCTCGCTATATATCAAAATCTTTCAGCATTATTACATACTGATGAAGAGAAATATTATTTAACTGGCGAAGAAAAAATTATAAATTGTATAATTGAAGTAAATGAGAAAGTAATATCAAAGGGATACTAAAGCAGAAAGTATCGGAATCATAATATAGGTAACGTCTTTATTTTGGCGAATTAGAGACTTTAAATTCTCCTCTTCCATTTAACCCATAGATCAGGCAATAACAAAAATCAATAACAGTTTAAAAACCAAAGGAACGCATATGAATGTATTGGCTTCATTAAAAGAGATACTGTGTAAGATAAAGAACGGCTCTACAGCTAAAAGTATCACGAATTTCCTATGAAACCTATGGAGATATGCAAAAGATGCATGCTATAAGGGCGTATTTTAATCGTTGAAAGGGTGGTAAATATGAGTTAATAAGAGGTTTTTGAGGCATTTCTAGGCTCTAGTCTCACATAGAGGTATATGTCGAAAATCATAGCTCACCAAAAATAAATTTTACTGCTAAGTGAATCATAAAGAAGAGACAGTAATTATTAGTAGCGTTATTTCCAGTTGAGGCACTCATTAGCTTATACAACTTAGAAGCGTTTTACGTATGATCGACTGAAGAGATAAAAAGTACGGCAAATGTTCTCCTTAGAGTTTGTTAGATCCATCGTTATTATCCGTGCGATAAATGAGACTCTGAGGACAAGTGCTATATTCGTGAAGTGGGTAAGGTCCAGGGATAAGACCTAACATTTTGCTCGGAATAGCTGCCGTAAAAGAATAAGTGTTAACAAAACGCGACTTGGAAAGAAAGGGAAATCGTTAGAGGAAAGATATCCACTATAGATAGATTAAGGTTAAATTTTCCGAACTAATCTGGGGAGAATACGTCCTTGAAAGACGTATTTAGCATAATGCGTCACTGTAGATTCAGATGGGGTGAGGAGAAATGGGTGATTTGGTATAATTTCAAAAATTAATATTATAAATATATACAGAGATATAATGACAATTTTCCGTTATTCGATTTTCACCCTGAGCAGAGCATCCTCTGGCATCCCCATATATTTTAATGTAAAATAAGATTTTAGTGTAAAAATACATGTAAAGGAAGAAACATTTTTTTAGATATGATAGTTGAAATTTTAAAACTTTTCTCATTTCTCTCTTTAACCGAGGAAAAGCGGAGTTTCAAACTTTGAATTTCTTCAGTTAACTCTATTATCATATCATCCCTCAGTCCGCTAGCCAGCTGAAATAATAATTTCCTCCAATTCATGCTGATTTTAGTGAGTTTCAAACGCAAAATTAATAATTAAAATTTGCGAGAGTAACTAAGAAGAGGAAATCACATGGTTTCTCAATAAATTATAACATCCATCTTGCGTCTGCCTATCTTCCTCTCCGCTCCCACCATGGTTCTTTAAACACAGAAACATATTAGGTTTCTAGCAGTAGTTATCAGAGTAAACTACAACCCCATTGACCGGGGAGATTGTAACCCTTTTTAATGAAGCATGGCAAATAACTATGCAAATTCTACAGAAAGAAAACTTTTTAACTTTTTTAAATTTTCTCAACATTGTCTGGCAAAATATATTTATTTTTACTCACATTATTTCCTAGGATTATTAAATGTATCCGTAGAATATTCATGTATCATTATCAGTATAATATATAGACATCCTTATTAATAAATTTCATCACTAATTTTTTAAATTGATCCAGCGCTATTTTCCTGCTTATCGATACAATCCTCGTACAGATTTTTGCACATGCGTATAACAGTCTATCCTCTTTAAGATTCCGTAAAATTTTTGGCAAGACCAACTTCTCCGCTCTTACCCTCCGAATTTGATAATTATGTGTGTTTTGCTTTCGACTCCCCCACAGAAACGATTATTTCCTTCAGCTATGATCAGTCACCGACGCAGAGCTCTTTAAAGCACCTCTGTGAGATTTTCATGCGAGCACAAAGGGAAAAAACACTTTAAGCGCGAGGGAGGAAGTGATAATGAAAGAAGGGCAGGAAATGAGAGGCATCTCTTGGCGCAATTAGGAGATAATGCTCTTCCGGGAAGTGTCGCCGGCGAAGACTAAGTCACTTAGGTGCGCGGATGATGAGGCGGGGTGGCGCGAAGTGTTGGGTGGGGAAGAGGAGGGCGGGCGAAGAGTGCGCTGAAAACCAGATTAAGAAATATATGATAGTGGAGTTGGCAAAGTGGTTTGAATGAATATGAATTGCGAAACTTAGATTTTCAGTTCGTTGGAGTTTTCTCCCATCATCCGCAGGTTTAACTCAGGGGCGCTTCGATAGCAGAGCCTAAAATATACTCATGATTTTATATACGGGCATTTCAGGCACCCACGCTAGAATGTGGATTCATGAATGATAGAATAATTTTCTAACGCCGCAGTAGAGAGGAAAATAGGTTATGATTATAAGGCTCTCTCTAGAGTAATTAGCCCGAAAGCTGGTTGGATCCTCAGCACCAACACAACTTGTTACAAAGAGCTCTGGGGAGAGGATGAAGCGACTAAGCAAGATGAGGTGCGAGGTAGTTTTCCTTTACTTTCCTCAATGACCTCAATGATCGTTATGAGAGGAAAAATTCTAAGAGCAAGTGTAGCGCAATAACCCTAGGAAGAGCATTTTCCATATCATTTGATATTTTCGTTGACAAATTGCAGGTAGAGTAAGGGATATCCTGGAAGGGTGATGTATGGTAGGAACTTGTTCCCGGAACCACTATGACAGACATGAAGGGCTGTCAGAAATGCAGAATAAACTTGGTAATATATAAGGAATTGAAAGAAAGAAACAATTGTAGTTATATCTAAACATTTATAGAGTAACTTACCCTTAACATAGAATAGTATTAATTTTAAAGAAATGATTTGCATCGAAATAGTGAATTGTTGTATCTAAAAGACATCTGCATTGTAATTTTGTATTGCAGTAGCAAGGACTTATCTCTATTGTAATTGTATGTAGTTGTAGCTAAAAGATATTTGTATTGTAATAGTCAATAACGTTTTATCATTGTAATTAGCATTGTAATTATTATTGTGATAAGTTTTGTACATAATTTGATTCGTTTTAGGGAATATAATAGTATCATTGCAATATATTTCAGCAACCAATAACGATGCCACCAGACTTTTAGTTTAAATGTAATGAAATTAATAATAGTAAAAAGACGTTACCAAATAGAATGCCATTATTCAGCCTCCCTCGATAGTTTTCATATTATCTCAACGATAATCAAGACAGAGACATAATAAAAATGCGATAGAAGCATAATATGGATATATCTTTACCAAAGGGAAAATACTCCATTTGTTAAATATGGTAGTAGAAATATAAGCATATTGCAACCGTAAAAATTAGAGCTTTCCGCGCCTGTTTAACAAGGTTGGGTTTGCGGCGTACAATTACACCAAATGATATAATTCCACGCTTCATATTTTCTACTCCGTTCTACTCTTAATTTACGTTTCCCTATGATCACATAAATTCTTTAAAATATTACTTATGTAGAGAATAACGCAATTCAAGTACATTTCAAGTACACCCAGTTCCACATAAATCTTACCACCCTGTATGAAGGGGCAGTGAGTTTTAAGCCAGCGAGCCTTGAGAAGAGAGAGAGAGATAGAGAGAGAGGGAAAACATGGAGGATATACTTCGTGTCCTAACTCCGCTTGCAGTGTTTGAAAGGATTTTTTTATGTNAGGCCTTATACTGCTAAACTAGTAAAAAGCAACAATAAATTTTAACAAGATTTTATGTTAATAATAACGATAGAAAAGTGTTACACGCGTTTACAACGATTTAAAGAGGCGCCTTCAAAGTGTTTCATTCAGCTCCGTCCTTCCAGCAGCCAATAGAATGCGGAGAAAAGTTTAGACTCGCTCTCTCCATGCTTCACGCAAGTTATGCGGGTTGCGTCCGAGGTGGTAACATTTATGTGGAACTGGGTGTACATACACGTTTTGAAAAAATAATTTTTAATTATTTTTCTGTACTCTATTGGCTTAATTCTCCTCCAAGCGTGCCTTGAAAAACGGAATACTTTCCACGTTTATTTTTGTACAGAACTGAAGATAGATGTAACTATAATTAACTTTTGCCCGTCTTGCCCACGGGTGACATGACAGCTACTGAGGCATGAACGGCATTCATTTCCATTCATTACCAAAAGACATAGAAATATTTATTCATAGCATTATTTTACTGTATTTCGCATTAATCACTATTGCTCAATGAAGGAAGCAAGGAAAAAATACCTCACTCCTCATTGCCAGTTCACCTCATTCCCTCTCCAAAGCTTTCTTAGCTGATGGTGCAAGGGATGAGGGCCCAACCATTTTCAAGCTGACGATTGTACACACAGACATCGGCTTTATAAAACATAAGTAATTATTACATCAACGGAAAGTTCGTTTAAGGTTACTGCACTCACAATTCTATTCAAAATGGGCTTCAAAGTAAACATATTATCGATGCATAAATTTGGCATAGGTCCCCCACTCTCCGTGCGGTCAATGCCATAGATTGGAGCACCTGTGCGGAAAAGTTACCTCCCACACCCAGGAAATTCCACTCCAGACTTTCCATTTTAGCACTCAATGCATTCGCCAGCTCACTCAAAAATAATTCAAAAAGGGTCGACGGTTTGTTATGAATAAATCCCTTTGCAGATGCAAATGAATGGATCTGATTTTCATTCATTTCAGGATTCCGTCATCAGACCCCGATGCCTCTCTCCCATTGCTCGCGTAAACTGTTTACCTCCAATTCTCAGTCATAACTCTAATACAAATGGAGTTATTCGGCGAAAATTACGACAAAGTGGCGACGGTTGATTTAATAAAACCCAAGAAGCTCTCTGTAGAAGGCAAGCTAAATGGGTGCGAAGAGTGAAAGGAGTTATCCAATTTATCGAGTGAGAGAAGGAACTCTCCCCCGATAGAAAGTAATAAGAAAGGATACGCCCAATAAGGAATGGAATTTATCAAATAAAGGACGCATAAATATAAAACATATCAGGCGGGGATAGCGAATAGTAATGAGGAGACGCGTGAGTGAGAGATGAATACCAAAGGAGGTGAAATAAGTCGAGTGGAAGAGGACTCTCTCGGGACGAAGATGCTCTCTCAATTCGCTATTAGAGGGCAGACATATTCCACCCACGAATGTATTGACTTATAGATACTGCTTAACTTGAACTTTGATCGGTTTATTTTAACTGGTCAATACTATATAACTAGTTTAACTATAGTCTAACTATAACTAGTTGAAGTTTCCGCTGATTCTCAACGGAGGAATAGAAATTGATAAATACAATATTAATAAATATTATATTAATACAATACGGTATACTGGATTCCCGAGGAAACATTGGGTGGCTAGTGTAACTGATGAATTTGAGTAACGCTTTTTACTCAACAAATAGCCTATTTTGTCGCTTTATCATTTGTGAGATCACTTTGACGGACAAACGTTCATTAAGAGGTTAAGATCCTGCTCGGTCGTAAGTTTGACCACGCGATTTTTCATCGTAAATATGGTGCCTAATGATGGCTGTAGGGTCAAAACAGATCGAATAGTAAAATCGTGTGAAAAAAGAAAGTTCAGTTTTCTCATTTATTGAAGATAATTCTGTTCAGCTATAGAAAAAGAATTTACTATTATCATTACTAATTATTAATGATGTAAGTTTTTATAGTAATAACATAGTTCAGGTAGAAAGTATTGATTTATATAT
>KZ308669.1:412797-478868 GCA_000376725.2 Ladona fulva | reverse complement strand
TAAATGGACCTCTTCACTCGAATAATTTGTAATCACAGAGTAAGGAATTATATAGTCATTACAAATTATCGCAACAAGTAAGGGCATGTCCTGGTGACAGTGGGTACATTTTTGGAAAGTTTTAGATTACATATGAAGTTAAAATTTTATGAAATATGAAATTGCACGAAATGAGGGGAACACTTTTAATCTGCATGGAATTTATTCTAGAATGGAGGGAAACCTATCGGAAAACCTTCCTTTGGCAGTAGTCACAATACTTAATCAGGTACAGGGAGACTGCATAAAAAACTAAGAATCGCTAATGCTAAAAACGTTTGTCTTTCATAAAACCACTTGTCCTTCAATATACAATAATTTAAAGTTGTACTAAGTTGATTACCTTATCCTCACCATTCCACTATATCGATCCCATTTTCCAAGTAAAAATTTTCATAATTATAATAATAATTCACAATATCAGCTTTCGCTCAGCGGGTCGATACTTGCGATGCAACGAGTTTTGCATGAATGCCTTTAAAATTGCCCACGTTTCAGGATACTCCCAGCGACATATCATCTGTGTAATTTGGTCCTAAACAGTTCGTGAATTGAAAGGGTCATTGGATCTCACTTTGAAGTGAGATTTTCATTAATTGTGTTTTACTCTACCCGTGGTGCCTTTCATAGTTACGTAGGACTTATACTTAAGGGATCACTAGCAGCTTTACTTGCAGTTATGAGAAAGCAATTAAAAGTAAGGTCAACATTTTTTAAAAACCTCGGAACCTTGTAATTCAATTTCAACTGTAAGATTCGGGTTGACGGGGAACATTTACCACACGGGAATTATTAAACAATATTATCTTTATATTATATAGGAGTACCAATATTCCTTACCATTAGAATGCAAAAATAATATCTAACAATATAAGGAATAAAATACCTTCAGTTTCAGTGTTCATTTAAAAAAAATATACCTTACGCATAAGAACAAGTCCCTATCTCTTAATAGCTTATATCCATGAGATTTTTGGAGGATTGTCTGAGATAGGATCATAATGTGAGCGTATTAGAAATCATTTAACTCTATAATTGCGTGTGTCTAATTTACATATTTTTCATCCCTTTTAGGAGCCAAGTAAAAACGTTTTTGATTCCTGACTCCAAGACTATGACTGTAAATTTCGATCGAAGGAAAGCAGGAAAATTCGGCCATCACCATTTCGGCTCACGAGCGAAAGACGAATTCATTGACGAACTGGGTGAAATTTATGACATGTATCGAAGGGTGCGATTCAGCTCGCGATGTTTGCGCACAGCCGCGAACCCGACTCATTTATTTGCGTAAGTCCTCGACGGCCGGAATCGCTGATTGAATCATCTCGGGCAACTTGCGTTTACGTGATTATCTGATTGAGGGCGCTGGTGGTGGTTTGATGCTCGCGGGGCTGTTGATTACCCCCCTGCACTTATCCTCCTCCTGCTCCCCTACCCTTTATCACCCCTTCCATTCCCATCCGTTTCATATCCAACGCAAACTTAAAACAGGCGCGTATTTATCTTCTCTCTGTCCATTTTTAGATGCATCGGGTCATGGCCGCAGACGTTGTTTACAGTTTTACGGATGTTTTCTTGTAATGGAGAAGTGTCATATTGGAGTACCACTCGTTGTTTGCGGTTGCGTTTACCTTACTTTCATCGATAGCCGAGATCACTCATAATTCATCCAATCACTCCCTTTAGAAGAGTATGCTTTTGTGTTTACCGTGCACAATTTATGGAAATGTTTTATTATTGCTGTTACACTAGTTTTTCCTTAATATATGTCAATTTTTTTTTACACAATTGCTTTGAAAGGTTGATTCCCGGAACCGTTCCTATACGAGTAAATTTATCTCATTTACATTTTATAGTACTTTCAATTGATAAACGGAGGCGAAACTGTCTAACGAGGCCAGATCTGGGTTCGGGTGCCGACCTCGTCACTTTTTCACCTTTATTAATTCCTGGGTTTGTTCCAAGTATCCTACCCTTAAGTGCGAATCTATAAGGAAAAGGAGCATGGCTACGGCAAGACATTAAAGTTCGAGAAAAGCTCCAAAAAGCCGCTGTTTGACAACGGCTTTTTGGATCTTTTCTCGAATTCTGTTTAAGTGCGAAGTTCAATATATTTCCCATTTAATTTATAATATTGTTATAGCTGATGGGATACACCTGCTCTTGATGATAATATATAATATATAACATGAAAATACCATATTTCATAAACGTATGATATCGCAGAATAACTTAATGTATGTTAAAGTTTAGGCTGTAGATTTATTTCAAATTCATACTGTCACTAGAAATATTAGTAAGTAGTTGCTCTTAGGATATAAAGCATACATTGCATATGCTGTTATCAGAAAAATAACATTAGTTCATTTATAGCTTCCATAAGATCAAATTTGAGGCATTGCATTAAAAATGAAGTAAAACTTTCTCTGAGAGCTATTTTAATGTTGGAAGCTCTTAAAAATCGATGGAATGATGTTTTCGAAAATGAAAATATATTTTTTTTGTAGCCTAGGGTATCTATATCATATTTTAGAAAATACTGTCTTTAAAAACATTAAACATGTCTGATGGAAAGGGTTACAGTTGGATCTGCAAATGAATATATGTGTACCTAGGAAGATTCCGAAGGAGAACCGGGCAAGAAAAAAATATGGTAGGAGAGACTCGAACCCGGTTCTCCCAGTTGCCAATAGGTTGTACTAACCATTGATCTATCTTGCCAGAACTTTTCGTTATGCTATTCGGAATGGGAATTTAGGCAAGAGCGATTGAGTTTGCCCGATTAAGCAGCAATGAGCAACCAATGCATAGAGCAGCCGACATCGGAAATTTAGGTTCGAATCCTGGTCCTGTCAGACTTTTGTAAAACCGTTTCTCTTTAAGAATTTTGATGGTACTGACTAGAGGACAAGGAGGATGAAAGTTTAATAAGGGTATGGAACGACGTGATTTCAACACGAAGGAAGTAAAAAAAGAAGAAAAACGTATATTAGTGTGGGAACGGAAATTGATTTATGGAAGTAATAAGGAAAGCTGGAAAGGTAGCGAAGAATTAGAGTGAAAGTTTTTAAAATGTATATGGGGATATTTGGGAAAGTTGATAGGCTAGACCTTCTATCGCGAAACTCAGCTGCCAGGGAGTTATTATTAAAAATCTGAAACATAAATAAAGAGTGTTTGATTGCAGAGAAAAAGGTCACTGAAACGGAAAGTTTACGGTAGAGAGAAACCTCAAGCGCCGAAAGAACGCCCACGCCAAAGAGAAGTTACAGCAGCATTTAATTTGAGTCGCGCTTGAACGCGAGATTCTCTTTCTTGTGAGAGAATGCATTGGCGATGTTATTGATCACTTGCCGAGGCTCCCACGCTACCACGGCGATATTGTTGTATGGGAGACATTTTCAATTAAAGGGAAAGCTTTGAGTCAGACCACGAAAAATTACAAATATTTTTAATTTGGGAAAAACTCAGCTCCAGCGATGTTGAGTTGAAAGCACAAACACTATAAGTCGAGGGATGATCAGGAGAGGTATTAAAGGAAGGTGTTAAACTGAAGGTTTTTCTCAAATATTTCCTCTAAAAGACTTTGAGCTATATTTAGAATCAATGTATTACTAAGGGTAACTACGCTACCTTTGGTATTTTAAAGACGATATCATTTATATCAGTGTCATAAATCACTTCAGGTTTCACTTCGTGGTAGCCATTAATCTTGAAATTTTACTAAGATTTTTGTTTGTAACAGCATGCAATTATCCTACGGAGGCACGAATTGAGGTTTCTTTAGATACCCTGATCATATGATGTTGAAACAAGGCCATGTCTTTGAATAGCTGTGGTGTATTAAAAGTTTTTAGTGTTGAAATTTAATTTCGACCGCAGTTTCAGTTTTCAAATCTAATTAATTGAATGGTAGAAGCTGGAACCAATTAAGAATAATTTTAATTTTTGATTATATAGATGAACTAAAAGAGAGTACACTAAATGGGTACCATCAGTATGGNTAAATAATTTTTTATCGTTTATTATATTATTAATATATATATTAAAAGACGAGAGGATCAGCAAAAATAAATCGCTAAATTTTGCTATATTATCTTGGAGGAACTTTTTGCGATTAAATCCTATATCTGCATCACATTTATAATCGTTCAATTATCTGAATACCATTTCTTCATAGGATTTCAAGCCATCCTCTACCGTGTAATTATTTTCATTGTATGATAATTCTATACGCACGAATCTTCCATAAAAATATAAAAAAAATTACGGATAAACTACAAATTATAGGACTTGATATGTCGTTTAAAATGGGTGTTTAAGCACTTTTGAGAAGAATATCTTAGTGATTATATTGAAGTAAAAATTTATTTTAAATGTATGAATCTGGAGACTATCTATTGAAGGATTTGATGGAAAATATAATAAACCTAACGGAAGATAGAAGGGGATAATTCCCGCCAAATTAGTACCTCATGTAAAACAAAGCACAAGGATTGGGAAAGTGAGTCTTAGTTTTCTTAATCTTCTTAAAGGACGGCGGGTAACTGGTCCATTTTCGCCTTTAACATCCCTCAACCCAGTTATCCAATCTATGCAGGGATCCGATTACCCTTCCCTCCCTCTCTTGTGCTCTGTTTCCTGTGGCCTCCAACCAACACTTTATAACGTTCTGCCGCATCCCCTAGGGTTCATCTGCATTCGCATCAACTCAGTGTCCGATTACTGGTACCAGGGGATGTAGATAGGGTGCCTGATAGAGAGATAGAGGGAGAGTTAGGGAGATTAGGACGAGGAAACTGGACGCGATACGAGGACGTGAACCTTAAACCCAAAGTCGCATGAGATCGTGACCTCTTCGGCGAAAATGGGGGACATTCGGTGTGCAGCGTGAAAGATGGCTGCCATTGGAGAATGCGATTATTGCTGTGAGAGAGGATATGCATGCAAATCTGTGTCGGCCATGGAAAAATCTGGACCGATTGATGTTCTCCAGTTTGAGTGATGCGTGTGGTTTCCTACTGAAGTCCCTGGCGAAGGGCATTACATTAATTGAATCATCGCCGTTAACGTTTTGAGTTAGCGCTTTGAAATTTATTTCGCCCATAACGTTTGTGATTCATTCCTATGTGGATTTTTCAATTCTGCTGTCATTTGGAGGAGAAGAAACAGGTGGACTCCAAAGGATTATGAAGAACACTAGCTACATGATGCCATAAGAAAAATAAAACTACGGTTAAAGTGAATTTTTAAATTCTTAAATGAAGTGTGGAGCTTTGCATTATTAAGAGGAAAATTAATTAATTTAATCCACTAAAGCTCTTGTAGAACGTCAAGGTTATCTAAGGTTTGCTGAAAATTGAATTGGAACCAAATGTTTGGATCTTATTTATTGCATCTTTATTTTTTGCAAGAATTAGCATTAAAAATAAGTCATTGTATGAAATTTCTCTAATGATTGTTCTTAGTAAAACAACGGAGTCTGTTTAATGGTTATGGAAATGTGAACTTCGATTAACTTAAAACTTCAACTTTCTACCGAAAGCCTCCCCTAATGGGGAAGTTTCACTTAGTATAAATTTAAATTAACGCTTAAAGGTAAGTACAACCCCATTTTACACTGTCAATCTGCCAGAAGTAAATTTTATGACAAATAGCTGGTAATTACGGCAGGGTAATCAGTATAAATCAAACCACAGAGGAAATTGAACCTAACTTGTTTGGGAATCGAACATGAGTCTCTCAATTGCCGGCTCAATTCCTTCCACATTCCCTTTAAAATTCTCCTAATCTTTTCAATTATTTACCCTTTTTACAATAGTTTACATAATCTTTCCATTGGTTGCAATTTAGATATAATCCATATCCATAATTTGTATACGATACGGATGTAGAAAGCATCGCAAATATTAAACTGCATTAGCGGTTTTTGCCATTTTTTCCTGTAAAAAACATGATACTTATGCATAAATTGAGATAACAGTTGTACTTACATGTGCCATCAGTGCTTAATGGTTGAATTCTTACAACACAAATCCGAGGCGAAACATTAGATAAAGGTACCCTGTTGGGGGGAACGTGAAGGCGGTTTTCATCAACAAATATGCAAAGGAATGAGCAAGAACAAATTGTGGCCCATAATTTCTGTTGGAACTCGTGTTTTCTTTATCTTCCCTTCCACTTTTATCCACTCCACTCCAAACCTTCCTTTGTCCCTTACGACCATCCTACCTTCCTTCCCCTTCCGATCCCTACGAAACAATTTTTCATGAATCCCCACGCTACCCTCTTTTTTTTGGGGTCAGACGCCGGAACGAACCACAAATCGAAGACTTCTTTCTCTAAAGATACTTGTTCATACAAACGTATTTTTTTTTTCGTTCGTTACTTGTCGCTTCGGGGCATTAATATCTGTCGGTTGGAAAATAACGCCCCCTGGAAGGATCAAGTTTCACGGATTCAGAAGAATAACGAGTTTGCGTTCTCTGCCCGTCTGTCGGAAGAAGATTTGCGAAAGATATTTCATCTTGAGGGGTTTGTAAATACTCCTCCGTTGAAATCTTCTTTTAATTTCGGTGCCATTACTTGCCATCATTAGCGAGTGGATCTAAACTCATTTGAATTCATCCTCTGAGGTCGTTATAATGATGAGAGTGATCGCGTTTTTCACAATTAATGTAACCATGGTGGAAAATTGCGGCGTTCTGAATGTTTACGGTCTCTTCGCAGGGAGGACATTGATAGTGTAGGCACATCGCTGTAACATGTGGATAATGAAGATAATGCACTTTTTATACAGGGTAAAAGGCAACAGTTTAAATCGATTAATCACCACCGCCAGTAGTTTTGTCTCTTGAGAACCGTTTTGAGTACAGTGGTACGTCGACTTACAAACCGCTGTGCAAACTAAGTTTTCGACACACGAACTTTTTTCTTGCTCCATTTTGACCCTTACATACGGACTTAATTTCGAGATATGAGTCGAAAAGACGTAGGGATGTAATGGAAAACTGGATTTCAAGATGTGAACTTTTCGAGTTACGAACTTCAAACTGGAATGTATCCACTGTATCCACCCAGTGCAGTTTCCGCTGCATTTTTATATTTTTATCCTTATGATCATCGATGATGTGCGGGAAGAACAAAATTTCAGTTTTTTCGCCATTATGAAGGCTTCATATTCCGATCTGCATGGAAAGTTTATTTGTGACAACTTTTACATACTTTCACATGATTTCAGTTCTTCTGCTCCAACAGAAGAAAGTCAGCCTGCTATTTACATCATTCAAAGGCAAATTTTAATATAAGTATTTTTCGATATTCGATACGGTAGGAATTCTCCATGTGATTTTAAAATAAATTATAAATTTTTGTTTAAAATTTCATTAAACACCACTCCAAAAGACATAGTAATGGATAAACATTATTTAAATACATTACAATCAAGAAGTTACTTTACGAGCGTATTCATACAGTTTAAATATAAGTATGAAACTAAATTATGAAACAATAATAATTCTAATACTATAACTAATGCTTTTATCCTCAAACTAAATTTAAAGTACTAAGTTCTGTTATCCTGTGGATGCATACCCATCCCATCGGAAGGGAGGAATTTCCTCTTTTGTAAGTATTACCTTAAACAAAATATCCAAAAGGTTCGGTTCTAAGTTAAAACTTATCCAAAATACTTTATTTTCCACAATCTGGGATTACGATCTTAAACAACTATCAGCAAATACCGCCGCCCAAAAGCTGTGTTAATGAATTTACCCTAACCTAAATACTCAACTTTAATCCGAGCCAGACGCTCTCCCTAACCCGTGATCTTCAGCAAAAAGAAAGTGAACTTAAAGTGATTAAAATAAAACCATGGATAAGACCCCGAGTCAGGAGCCATGAACATAAGTTTTCCGGAAGGAAGTGAATTTATTCTTCGTCGTCTTCGTCCCTCTTTAGTAAGTAGGAAATACTTAACGACACAACATTTTTGAATGATTTATTTCGAATGTCAGGTAATTGAAATCCAGGTTGATAATGTTTCCTTTCTCAGTTTATAGATATCATAGGAGGGTATATTTAAAGGAACAAGCCACCTAACTTGGTGACAATTTATCTAGTTGCGATGAAAAAATAACATTTAACGGTAACGTTTAAACATCAGTAATTATTCTTTTCCGAAAGGAAGAGCAGACATAAATTGCACCTTGAGATGCGCAGCCGAAAAATGTGATGGATAAACCGATATTGGGAAATATAAAGAAAAGGGATGGTAATGCGAAGTATTTTTGTTTTTACTGAAGGCCATGTTCTGCCAGGCAATATCAATGCAATAAAGAAAGAATAAAAGAAAAGATCCAGAAGTAAAGTCTCAGGACATATAGAGACATTCATATTGGAAATCACTTACGGATAAAATAGATTGGTTAAGTACTTCGGAAAGTAACGTTTTTGAAACTTTTTTGCTAAAAACGTACCAAACAGCTACGTGGAATAAAATAGCTGTAGTCTTAAACAATTGCCTTAGAGAAACTTAAAATTATCATCCATAATGTTGCATCCATAATAGTTTTGTAGAAGGCCATATTGAATATCACTACACAATAGATATGGAATACTAAAAGAGCTCAAAGAACCCCGCATAAGGTTAGATACTTAAATTTAGTAATAGCAAATTTTGAAATATATCATAAGAGTTTTTATTGAGAATGATTAGACTTAATATCCTCAGTTATAAAAATGTGTAATAATTTGGCGTGAGAATTAAGCACTTCCATCCCATGACAGTTGATTTTAGCAATTCTTTCAACAATAAAAAAAAAACACTTTCAAAAAAATTTACCCACTATTGTAATTGTATTGACGTGATGTCGGGTCAGGTAACCCACTTGATATTGTTATTGTATTGCTTTGGTTTATAAGAGAAAGTATCTCTCGGATAAAAATAAAATGAGAAAGAAGGATTTGAGAATCTGAATGTAGCTAAATAAAATATTACTTCCTTCTGTTGTGATTCTTAGAGCAGTAGACACTTTGCGACAAAGGAATTCTTTATAGCAATTTCAACCTGAAAAATATACTCGGTTAAACACGATTTATCGGTTTATTTCCACAATTGCATTTACAATAATAAATAAAAACATTGCGTGAGGTATCTAACAAGCTCAGATTTTACGAAAGCTGGCAAGTTTTTCAAAAGAGACAAACGAAAGATTTTTTTTCTTTTTCAATTATTCCCTGAAATGAAAGGGAGTTTTCCATCATGCACATCCGCATAATGGGCGATTTATATTCAGAAGACATTGTGCATTTCTCTTCCTTTGCCAAATCGGGCTTCAATTTCCGATGAAAAGTATTTTTAGACTGCATGCATGAGGAAATAAAATCATGACCAAAACCGATATCGGTATGTACTCATTGAAGGCATAGAGTAAACGCTTTTCATCATAGGACATCCCTTCATCTGTGGCCTTCTTTCCTCATAGAACACCCGATGCCTCTCATTTTCCCTCCCATTTGTCCTTCCTTACCTTTCCCCTTCCAATCCTCCCCCCTTTCTTTACTCCGCAACACTCTCTAATTTGTCTCCTGTTTCTCTTCAAACAGCCTTTATCGATCCTTTCCTTTGTAAACTCGCTGCGGAGTCTCCCCGCTTATCGCCTTCTCCTCTCGTTCTTCCAAATCGCCTTTGGTGACCTCGGATGAATTTCTCTCTTTCCTCCTTTCCCTTCTCGCCTCCTTCTTCTCTTGCGGTCGACTTCGAGTGTGTTCTTTTGTCGATTGATTTCCTCCGTAGATCAGACACAAAACCGTTTCTCGGGCCGAGTGACGTCTCAAATCTCTCGCTCAGATAATCGTGGAAATCTCTCCGTTGGTCGCACGCCGGTTTATCGAAGATATCGATATTATCTCTTATGATCAATCGATTTATCGACTGTATCGATTGCGATTAATCGATTACATCGACTTTATCGATTGCGATCTTTAAGGTTGGGTTGCTTGCGGTAAATAGGAAAGTCAAACATTCTTCAGTTTTGAAACGTCTCTGACCTTTCGCGGAAATCTCCCCCCAGCCTTAATATATCGAAATTATCGATTGGGATAAATCAAACATGCAGTTATAGCTTAGACTGGTAACGTAAGGGAAATAAGGCAACCGTGTCTTCAATTTGAGAAGTTTGGAGTTTTTTTACTGATGTACCAAGGATAGGGATGAGATTAAGGATTCGCCCGGGAAAACGACGGCCACCCTTCAGTTTTGCAGATCCTCTCTTGGCCCCCTCCGTATAGCCGCCTATATTGAATTTAGCGTATAAAATCTTCAAGTCGGAAGATATCTGATTAGGTTATCCATTTCCATGGCAAATCTGTCCCATTTCCTTTACATGTACCCGCGTCACTAATAATTTTACAGAAGTCTATAATTTTTACTCATGAGCACTGATTCCACCTCTATTTTCATTGGCTCTCCTTAGATCCCGATAATAAAAAGTCAAGTCCCTCAAAAAGACTCCATACTAGGATACAGAACATCTTACGTCTTACCGATCGCGATAAAACGCAGGAATATCTGTTGCATAGGCTGATTGTGATTTGTGGATCTTGGTCTCTCGACCCTGTGGATAGTATTGAGTAGAAAACTCAACAGTTTATTTTGCGTTGAGATGTGTCGGGTAGCTCAACCAGACTGCTATTTTTCGGGAACCAGTTTTTCTTTTATCTTAATCTAGTTTGTAGCTATTAACTCACGAGCAAGGTGCGTATATAAATCTGTGGTATTCTTGTGTATCGTTGTATTAAAATATCTATCTTAATACTGGCGATGAATCAATTACCCCTCTTTCAATTTTTTTTGATAGCAATGTAAAGGTAATTTACGAGGAGTGTGAGATTCTTTTTCTTTCCGTATTGTATACTTAATCAGGCATACAGTTAGCGATGTGCATTCTCTATAGCTCCATATTTTCACTAAAACTCTGTACTTTCACTACAGCATTTTATATTGTCCTGAAGACAGAATTGGAAGGCATGGTCGAAGTAAATGGTTATAGAGGAAGAACTAGGTTGAATTATGTGAAGGCGGTGATGGTTAGTGTTAAGGATAGGAGATTTGCAACAAAACACTCCACTTAGCTGAAAATTGCCGGCCGCAGTGACGGATTTGTTAGCCTACTAGTTCTAATACAACCTGAAGGCCCTGAGTTCGAGTCCCGGCTGATCGGATTTATTTGCTAAGGGAATGGTTGAGTGTGTTCGACCGATGTTACTGTTTAAGTGATCCAGTAAATAGTTTTTTGTGTGATCCAGTAAATGGTTGTTTGTGGGGACTTTGTAAAGTTAAAAAAATAACAGACTAATTGAAAAGAGCGATAAGTAATTTTTAGGTGTGCATTTGGGAATATTCCTAGCAGAAACGTACATGGAAAAATGCCAGGGCAGGACCGGGACTAAACTATTGTGATTTAGCTATTGGGCAAGCATCATTGTTCTGGTACGATAACTAAATTGGCTAGAGCAGCCATTTGGAGACAGGATGTTCGAGATTCGTGTCCCGGTCCTGTTAGACTTTTTTCATGTCGGAGTAACAGGCCATTATTCAGAATGTTAACCTCCATTTATGACGGCGATTATTTTCATCCTACAATCCGATATTTCCCATGCAGGTTATGGTTAGAATTTCAAATCGTTTAAAAATAAATAAATAAATCGATACCGTACTGAAAAAATTGAAGGATTTCTAGTCGAGAAAAGCTCCTGATTGGTGCCTGAATAGTAAACTGCGATTTTCGTCATACTAGGAGGGAGCGGAAATGGGGTGGAAACTCAATTCGGCGCCCGTTGCAGGATCCCGATCATATTTTTTTCCTTCCCTCCGTGGCTAGAGAACCACAAAAGTGTAACGGTGTTCCTCTCAGTTGTTATCTCAAGGAGCTAGCAAATTTTCCGAGGCGCAGTTGCTTTTGGAAACCATAACCGGAAGTTGAAGGAAACTCCCTTATCTTAATCCCTTTCTCCTAGTTTCATAGAATAGAATCCGACTGTTCCCGGGTCATTAAGCGCCAATTTGATCCCAATTTGCTTCCCTCCTAGGACTCCTTAAGGACCATTCGCGACCCCTGCGCCCCGTTGACTCTCACATAACCCCCTGTTCTTCCTCTCCCCATCCCTTGCCGAACCTCACAGACTTTTTACCAAAATAGTCTCCCTTCCCTTGCGCCTGCCTTTCTCTCACCCAATTTATTTCCAATTTCATTCTCATCAAACGCTTTCTATCCAACAAACGGAATTTCTTTCTGATATCGTTTGTAGGCACCGATGCAGCATTTACCATGGCGTGGGAGGTATTTCTCAGTCTTTAACTTCTCTGTGTAAAAATCCTCTTCAAATAAGGTTAGGCATAAACAACTTGCGCTGTAAAGAGCTAATGAATGTTGCTCTTTAGACTTTATGACTTCAAAAGATCTTTACGTTGGCTGTAAGGGCTTTGCTAATGAGTCTTGAAGTTTCAATGTTAGACGCACGGAATCAAAATAATCAAGTTTTGTATCAGGCCGTATGACGTTAAAGGTTCAGTTTTCCTTTGTAGAGATGTTATTTATATATCAGTTATTTATTGTCGACGTTGCTATTCGACACGGTAGTAAAGCCAAGAGGCTGTAGTGTTTACTCATGAATAAGTAACTAGTCATGAAGAATGCAATTTACAGGTGGGGTAAATATTACCTTAATGAATAAGATTATTTTGTTGATATTTTAACCACATTCTTCAAAGACAAAAAATTACTTCAAATGTTGTAACAATATTCTATGTTTTCTCTTTTACAGGATTTTTTTCGTATCTATTTAAAATCAAGATATTTTATAATTGAAATACCAATCAATGATACGCTGAAATATTTTATCGTGAATTTTCTACCTACGAATCCGATAATATACCAAGAAAATTGTTTAAAAAAATAAAACCGGTATTAATTGTAAATAATTTTTTATCGTTTATTATATTATTATATTATCTATTAACTATAAATAATTTTGGCCGATCCGACAATGAGCGTAAAATAAGGGAAATAGATCCTAGGACTAGTCGTTTTAAGAACTCATTCTTTCCGCGAACGATACGCGATAACAATAGGTCAAAAAATAGTCCGAACACTTGGTGTTTTCACCCCCTGCCACACGCCGAAAGGCGGCTTGTAGCGTATTGATGTAGATGTAGATGTATCGTTACATGCTTAACACAATGGTTGCTGCAATTTCTCTCTATTAAAAACTTTCTTAAGGAGATGATGCTCTTACTTTGGTAATATAATCTTTTACTAATCTTTTTTACAACTAATCCTAACGAGAATTTTTTTCAGCAAATGAAAAAAAATTCTCCTTTTGGTATTGATCAAAGGGAATGTTGCAGGTTTTCTCTTTACTTAGGCCAATTTAAGAAAAAATTCTATTGAGAACTTAAAGTTCATGTGAATAGCGGATGTGTTTTTAAGAACAGGATGCGATATTGAATTTGGTTCAGAAATAATATTATCCTATTTTCCATTTTTCTCCGCCTATCCTAATAATTTCAGCACGAACGGCATTTTCTAATATTTCAGTTTGAGGAACAGAACTTTTCTAAAATAATTATCGATTCTTTTATTTTGCAATTTAAATTATAATTTTAACTGTCCTGTTCGTAAAGGAATTTGTAGGTTTTGAATACATTGCAAAGGTATGGTACTCAATGATGAAAACTTGATTGCAACCTCTATTACAATGACAATATAGGATTAGTATACTTAGGAATTGCACGTGTAGAATGCGGAGGAGAGACAAGCATAGAAAGTTTAAAATATCTTGAGTGAAAATTTGTGGAGGTTAAACATGAAAGTTAGGATTTAGATAGGTTAAGAAGGATAAAGGATAAAAGAATTCCATTTTGAAACACCAATTCATAACGTTTTTCGCATGAAATCATGCCTTGGAACAAAGCCTATAATACGAATACTGCAAGCAGCGTCATAGTTGTGCACGGATCACGCCCATAGAATGCTGCATGTCCTGCGAATGTTCACGATTTCCGTTTAGATTTGATATCACCGGTAAATACCGTATCTAAAATTGGAAATCGGAATAACTTATACGGAGAAACACAGTGTTGAATGGAGATAGATGCATGAAAATCATCCGTTTACCACCGCTATGGAAATGGAACCACTAACCCCTCGGCCAACTTCGAAAGAAAAGAAAGTCTCTCTAGGAAGGGCATGGAGGTGGCGTGGGAAGTTAGAATAATGGGACTAACCATCGATCTATTCTCCTGGTCCACGAAAGTATCAGCGGAAGCTGCAGCAGCAGCGATAGAGGAGAGGCGGAAAGGTATTCCAACTACGAAACCGGAAACGAACGCGCGTGGTTCATTAGCCGACAAAAAGTGACTCGCCGTGAAAGTCGCAAAGTGGAAATTAAGCAGAAACCCTTTCCTCTCGGAAACAAAAACGACCGGGGAAAAAAACGAGAAGGAAAAACGAAAATGGAAGAAATCAGAGATAAGGAGAATGGTTTTCGAAATGCGACGGGCGCTAAGGAGAGGAATGGATACGGGTCGGAAAAAAATAAAGCTAGTATGGAGATGGGGAGAATAACATTTAGAAAAATGAGAGAATGTTGGAGAAGGGGCGGGGGAGGGAGCGAAGGAATACGGGATTTGTAAGTCAATGAGGGGAAGGTGCGAGTGGTCAGAGGAACGGCTCCCCGCAGTAAATGACACGATGAAGCAGTCACGTCTGCAGCCGAAGAGGGAACCGCGCCGCTCCGGAATAACAAATGAAGCGTAGGATGCGAACGCGGAAAGCGGTGGAGGTGAGAAGGTGCTCGGGCAGAGAAGAATCGAGATAGAGCGAGTGAGGGGGAGAGAATGCGAAAAGGGGAGGGGGAACAAGGTGCTTTCGGGTCGTTATTTAAGGCGGGCGTGAGGAGATTGATGAAGGACCACGTGAGAGGCTATTTCCAGTTGCCACGAGCATTTCTCCAATCGCCAGACGATAGCCATTCTTTGGGCCGCGCACGTGACGAAGTGATTAGATTATTTGATCATCGAAACAAGGAAATTGGGTCCGAAATGAAAGGTAAAACTTATTTCCTTCGTAAAATCACAACTGCGACGCGTTAATGTCGGAAGGGCCGGAGGAACCGGACGCTGTTGGAATGGGTAATATGTTAGAGTAATTGTAAAAATCGGGAAATTTAGATATGTGTGGGGATGATTGATGAGTGACGGTTGAAATAAAATGTGAACGTTTCTCCGAATTTTCGTGTGCGGTGAGAGTGGAATGGTAAAATTGATCGGGTGAACTAAAAGGGAGAGGTGGAAATTTGTGTTTGGTACTGCAAGGTATAATAGATATTAGTATAGATTAGGATAAGGGAAAGGTGAATCACTTAGCACGGAATGGCCATACGGCTGAATCCCAAAAGAATAACAGATGTGAAAAATATCGACATGACTGGGATTCGAACCCAGGTCACACACTTTCCGGGCTGGTATTCTTACCTCTCCCATAACAGTGTGGGAGAGACTCGTGGTAACAAGTGGTTAGAAAATCTGTCCGGAAAGTGGGAGACTTGGATTCGAGTCCCAGTCATGAAGCTATTTTTCTCAAACGTTATTACCTCTTCATATACATTGCTTTGTACAAGAAGGAATTTTTAGGTTTTGATTAAATTGGATATGTATGTTACCTAATGATAAAAATTCGAATGAAACTACTATTACTATGGCAATATGGGAATAATATATATAGAAATTGGATGTGTACAATGCAGTGGCTGGTCATATAAGCGGTTTTTAATAAAAATAAAATAAAAAAAGGGCGATTGATTTGCCTAAGACATTTGCTTTCCAGCTGACGTACCGCGAGTACTTTTCCTCATTTATATCAATGACCTAAGCGACAAGATCGATAGCAATGTGAGGATATTTGCGGATGATTCGGTAATACATAGAGAAATATCAAGTGACGAAGATAGTGCTTCACTCTCAAACGACTTAGCTCATATACAAATGTGGTGCGAAAAATGGCAACTAGATCTTAATGTAGATAAATGCTCTGTAGTAAATTTCTTCGAAAGGAAACAATTGAGTCAGAACCGCCCGTACAAAATTAGTGGAACGAATTTAAATGTAGTCGACTCAGTAGAATATCTTGGAATCACCCTAACCAATAACTTAAACTGGAGCACACACATTCGAAAAATATGCGGTAAAGCAACTAAAAAGCTCGGTTTTATAAAGCGTATTGTAGGTAGATGCGATGAAAAAGTTAGAGAGCGATGCTATTTCACGTTAGTTAGGCCCCATCTGGAATATGCGGCGAGTATATGGGACCCAGCGGATGAAACGAACTCTCGCGAACTCGAGAAAGTGCAGCGTAAGGCGATACGTTTTGTTAAAAAGTGCTACGATAGAGAAGCAAGTGTAACGCAAATGCTCACAGACGCAGGTTGGGAATCCTTGAAAGAAAGGAGATTAGAAGCTAGGCTGCGATTGTTAGATAAATTCAGAGGAAATACATTTTCGGATGACGTAATTGATATTATGCGACCCCCCTGCTACTTTGCCCGATCCGACAGTGAGCGTAAAATAAGAGAAATAGACGCGAGGACAAGTCGTTTTAGAGACTCTTTTTTTCCGCGAACGATACGCGATAATAATAAATTAAAGAAGTAATTCTACTCTTGGTGTTTACACCCCCTGCCACACGCCGGAAGGCGGCTTGCAGGGTACTTATGTAGATGTAGATGTACACTCCCGGCACGTCACATAATATGCATGAGTTCTGAATAATTATAACTTTATGTTTTACTCTATATTTTCCGAGATGTTTTATAGTTTAATTACTTCCAGCGACAGAAATAATTACTCTTTGGACTCCTGGTTTTATCTTTTAGGAATTTAAATTCTTAATGATGGTATCAAAAATATTTATTACAACGAGTCCTTAACGTTTTATTTTGAATCTTATGCATCGTTTGCACACCTTGCTTAAGGTTTGCATCAGCTGCAAAGTATTCCGTTTCATCCTTCTCTGACATTAGCTTTGCGCTTTATTAATTCCCATTTGAAAGTTGAAGCAGTTACCGGCGATTACCGTACCGTCTGCTAGTCTCTTCTTGAGCTTCTTACATCTACAAACTTTACTCAAGGAGGTACAGATGGAATGGTTAAACAAATCTAAAGCTCGGATACATATATGCACATACATTTAAATAGTTTGCGATTGTATCTCCTATTTTGTTGAAGATCAGCGGTATCTTTTATCCAAAATATCTCTAAATACGAATTTAATGTACCAACTCGCATGAAAATCAAGAAATATTAGTGTAAAAGTTAGTTTTTCACCAAAAAGTGGAAAGTTTACAATTTATACTGACTTTATATGCTAAAATAGGCCGAGCGAGGCCTGCTTATGTTATGCAGGCTGTTGTGTATTTTACTTTGCATAGTATTTCAACAAGCCATAGAAGAATTATAGAAAGGACAAACGTTTTGATTCAGCATTGATTCATATCTATTTACTACGTTTTCAAAGCCCTCTGATAAAATATCCTGGAAAATGGAAACGAAAATAACGTTTTGTGAGAGGAAATATTAAAAAAATACGGAATAAAGTTTCAAATTGTGTGTATAGTCTCTCTCAGAGATATTTATTGAAGTTTAATTCGAAAACGGTACAGGATGGTATATTTAATATCATTCTGTATCAGCCGCCATCTTCTTCAAGGCTTCACTAAAAATCACATTTTATCTCAAAAAGAACTTTGCCTTTCTCCGGAAAGTAAATAAGTATGAACAGTATTCAGTGAAACCAAACCCGAGAAATTCACGGCGTGTTTTTAAAAGACGGAATTATTAAAAACTTTGAATGAGAGCTTTCATGACTCTCCGTTATCACTTCTTTAATTTTAAACGTAATGCAGAATTTTATATCTTTGAAGAGATTGAGGTAGGTAGGTTTTAGCGGAACTGACCGACTCAAGCACATTAACGATTCATTGCGTTAGGATTGGTCTTCGTTATTTTTTGATCCGCGTGGGGCGTTTCCTTAAAACTGATTCAAAAAGCCCTCTACGTTCGGCGAAAATGTTAGAGTGGCATGACATGGCCTTTTTCAAAGGGTGAACAAGATAGTTATAAAGGTTCAGCGCGGGAGCATTGTTTTTATCTTTTAATATTCTCACACACGGCTCTCTTTTAGCTATCGAATCGTGTAATCTACCAAAATCTGTATTGTATTAAAATAATTGCTATTCAATTAGTTGTTGACCGTATGGAAAAAATTAACTTGACCGTCGGAGCGATATTAAATGCTTGAGGCGATAAGAAGTTAAAAGAACCGTGCTGCTTTGCTTTCTAAAATATGCAAGTATGCTCTGTAAGCTCTGCAGATGGAGATTGCACAGGCCAATTCGTAACAGAGCGGTGCAAGGAGGTGCGTTCTGTTAAAACTGTGGCGCTTAACGGTAAGCTTTTCGAAAAGTTTCTCTGACACAGGTTGGGAATTCTTAAAGGGAAGGAGATTATAAGTTAGTTCGAGATTGCTAAAGGAATTCAGATTAAATTAATTTACAGAATAATATTAGGGTATTACATCACTCCCTTGCTACTTCAGCCGATTCAAAAATGAGCGTAAGTTGAAAGTCACGAGAAGAATAATGGTTTGAAAACTGCATACTTTCAACGGAAAATCACCGATAAAAAGAAATTATACATTCGTTGAGCGAGAATTGAATGCGTCAAATGAATGATAACCTTCACACCAAAATATCGCAATTATTAATAAACTACTAGAGCATATTAAATNTGTTGCTTAAATTATACGTAAATGCAGTTGTGACAAGTTTTACATTTCACGCAGTTTTTACGAATCAATGTTTTGGAGAAACGTTTAGTGCAATCTGGCTGATTTGTTTGCATACTTTTAAATATAAAACTCAAAATATTTTCATTTGAATGGAATCTGTAGTTGGTAAATTTTTTGTAAAATTACGTGGTCCCAGATTTCCTTATTGTTGACCAGAGGCCAGACGGAGGACTTCGGAATGGACCGCATTATCCTAATGATAGTTTAAGTAGGTTGTCGAAAGCTTAAAATGGTATTATAATAAAAAAGTAGTTGTCTACAACTTTATGGGTGAATATGAGAATTAAGTAACTTCGGGTTATAATAAACAATTTTTGAAACGTTTCATGATTTATTTTTACTCTTGATAGTTTACATAAGGACAGGATTATTATGGGTTAATATTAAGTGTAATATTGGCTGCAGACACTATAGCGAAAGAGAGAATAAAGCTTAAGTAACGATAGATTTTAATTAAACATATTTTGAGAGAACACCGGCGGTATCTCACCGGCAATCCTACTTTTAAATCCTCTCCTACCTGTGTTTTGATTTTAATTGTAATTTATTTCGTTAGTAATTTTCTTTTTTTTTGCGATTTCAACTTCCAAAATATCGGAGTGGAATATCTTATTCCCAAGATCTTCATTATGACCCTGACAACGATTAGTATTATCTATTAGTCTACAGTATGTTTACTGTGCCGAGAGAACATCGGAAGGAATAATAGAATAAAGGAAATAATGATACTAAGGCCTCTATCCGACGTCTTCTGAGAGAAAAATCCCGCAGAGAGAGACTCGATGGGGTTTTCCGAGAGATATCATTTATTTCTTTTGAGGGAATTAAGATATTTCCGCATAGGACAGGGAAAGAAGATATAATACGTTACTGAGGTATTCTTGAGAACCAGTAACGTATTTACAACGGTATATCGTCAACTTTTAATGAAAACCTCGTTCTTCAGTCATAAAATTTTTATGGGAGATGCAATTTCAGTCTTATTTTAAAAGAATTGATATTCTTTTCCCATTAAAAATCGCGACACATATTACAAAATTACACAATTTCAGCTTAATAATAGTAACGATTAGTTTGGTTAGTTTAGAGTTACGAGCAATTCTATTTAAAAATGCAGTAAAACTTTTTTTTTTAATCAGATTTATCAGAAGACAAGGATAAACCAAAACTGAGACAACTCTCAGTGTCGCGAATCACTAGACCACCTTCGACATTCAAAATTTGTACCTTTTCATTCATCCTTTCCATCGGACACTCAACGAAAATATATTCGGAGCGACGTAATTATTTTCCTCGAAGAAGTCTGGGATAAAATTTCGAGAAACTTTCGAGACCGCTTAGCATACAAATCCCATTAGAAAGGAAGATTATTAAAAGCTTTTATCTGGGGCATTTAAGGCCGAAATATTCCTTTTTTATTGGGAATAGAGTTTAGACGAAATTAAGTAACTCCGAGACTCAGAGGCTCCTTGAACTTTCTTCCTTCGGAAGAGAGAGGCAGTCTTCGGATCTGTGTTTAATTGATGAAATATTATTACAGTATTGAGATTTATTCTGCGAATTTTAAGTTACATGAGGCGATTGCAAAAATAAGAAAATTTAGTATTTTAGGGAGTTTATTAGTTTATCAGGGCATCTAACCGGTACCGGACGGAGAACTGAAACAGAAAGTTACAGTTATTTCTTCTGGTTTGAGAACCGAACCAGAACAGAAATAATTGACTAGGGTTGAGAAAAGATGCCTTTATCTAGCTTGGAAAGGCCGTGTAGCTGACCTGTTATTCCTTAGAAAAAGTTTAATTTCCTGAGCATGAATCGAAACCAAAAACAGTTATTGATTCTGGTTCTATTTTGGTTCCCAGCAATACCATTTTATTCAAGTATAGTTGGAGGAAAGTTTACTAAATATGTACAACTACGACTTCCAACTAAGTAATACTAAGTTCTATTCTTAATGTAACGTGATATAAATTAGAAAAGGTAGAAATAACGAAAGTAACTTTTAGCCTGATATAATTATACTAAGAGGGAACTGAACCGATATTTTTTTGCCGTTGAACCGGAGCGAAAAATGTTACGGTTCAATGCCCTGGAGCTTATGGACTGACTTAGACGGAATATTAATTTCCTAAAACTTACTGATATATAAATATCCGACTGTAAAATGAAATTCAATTAAAGAAGGGTTACAAGCAAAATACATATTACGGATAGAAATTTAGATCTTAAGTTGATGATCTAAAGTAAAATTTATCTGAGCGATATGTTGATGGAGCCTAGGATAATCGATGAACAAGTTATCTTTGCGTTAAATATAACCTGTAATTCAATTTTGGTGCTAAATTTTAACAATAATCATTAAATAATAATTATTCTATAACGAATTTGTTACCCAACAATAATTTTATGTAGACGACCTATACATATAGACGTTTATCGAATATCGAAATACGTATATCGAAAGATTTTTATTTAAAAATTGCGGATTTTCTGAGGTTATTTCAGTAATCCGATCTAAAATCGTGCATATCTAAGAAGCGGAGTCTGAACGGTAATTATCTGGAAACCCTGCATTTGATTCACAAAATTCGGCTGCAATGAGGAAATCTTAAACCCAACATAATAATATCTTCTTGGAAGACCGTTAGGAAAAGAAACACGATCATTTCACGGAGTTTTTTTGTTCTAGAGCAAATTTTATCTTCCGGCTGGAATTACAAGGAAATATAGCTCTATATGTGACATTGCTATTTAAGGAAAGGCGGTGCTATTTGAGGAAAATTAGGGCATAATAAGATCTGCCTCGTTTCACAGGAATTTAAGGCATTATCCAATCTGTTTGTTGAATAAGTTCCACTAAAATCGTGTACACGGGATATTTTCTTTTCTCATAGGTATTTATTCGTATGGATCACGTTCACAATCCCCACGTCCCACGGCTCAAAGAATCATTGCTCAATATTGGACGGTAATCAGAATTAACGTTATCCCTATTAATGTTAATGTAATGTGTTAAGAATGAAATGTTAAGAATGTTGATCAATGTTAAGAATGAATATTAATATGCACGATATTGTAAAATTATCAAAATTAATATTCTCCCAAGAAAAAATGTCACTTCTCTGACGGCGGAAACAGTCTGGATACCTCAACTCTTCCGTTATCATTAAATTTCAAAGCACTGAAATATTTTCGAAATTGAAATTTCAACCACTAGGTCAAAGCAAGCTTTAATACAAACTTGTACTTATTTTCTTGTTAGAACATAAGCTCCCTTTTATGTTAGATTTATCCATAGTTTATTAAAAGATGATGCAGTTAATGTTGTAAGGCATTCCATGTTTTATGTAGCCTTCGAGTTATTTGTATATAATTTTCATAAACTGGGTGGCATTGAAAAAGAAGTAAAAAGAAAAAGAAGTAATTAATCAAAATTAATTTTAGGTTGCTTTAACTTTGTAAGCTCTGATAGGTAACAAACAAAAATGGGTAAGAATGACTTTGCGCAAGATGGTGCGCACCCAGGAAAAATCCCAAGGAAGAAAGACAAAAAATTACTTCAAATGTTGTAACAATATTCTATGTTTTCTCTTTTACAGGATTTTTTTCGTATCTNCGCACAATAACCGCGCAGGTTAAGGGTGTAACAAATAACAAGCGTTCTATCGTGCGGTGTTATTCGTTAAAGAAAAGTTTCGTCACTAGAGAACGTATTTTTAAAGAAAAGATTTGCCTTCGGGTAGTTCTGAGTTCTTATCATTTATTAACTAATCTATTCTTATCTTGTCAGTTGGTTTTTTTCTATGAATTTATTCTTTTACTTTCCTATACTGCAGCACCTTTTTCCTACTCCAGAAGTACACTACTCGTAATGTCTCGCTTAGTTGCATATATATGGAATAGGTACTTTCCAAATTTTAATCGTATTGCATCTCTACCTATACATGAAGTCCACCTTTTACAGATGTGGAATTAAAACATTATCGTCTACCCATAAGATCCATGTTTAGTCTAATTTATCTAACACCATCTTTCATACCGTATATTAAATCTTCCGAAAGGACAACACTGTAGTATAGACAGCGTTAGAATTTTTTCCATCTTATTCCATGTTTAATTCAACATTTTATTTGGAAGATTTTATTATTTTAGGCCTCTTCGTATTCGCGTACATCCCAAAGTTACGTAGATGTAATGTTGAGAATTGCTCATAAGATTTAATTCTATTTCAAAGATATTTCGCGTTTACTTACGTGAGTTTCTTCAATATATCTCCCCAGCCCCCTTTAAGTTATTTACAGTGATCCACGGACAAAAGAATATTCACATTAAAAGTTTTAGCAAACAACTCTGTTCATTTTTCCCCTAATCTAATTTTTTTAGATTTAAAAATTGAAACACTTTTATGGCGGCAAAATTTTTAATCTTACCTTATTTAGAAACATAATATTTGTTTTTCACCTTATTATATTTTAATATCGGTTAAACCGGCAATTGGGGGACCCGGGTTCGATTCCCGCCAGACTTTTTTTCAAGTCCATTCTTCCTTCTGATAGGTAAGATGGACTTTTAAATGGAAATGGCATACGCAGCACTTAGTTATTTACCAATAGTAGCAACCTACAGAAAAAGATAGTAAAGCAATTTATAAGGTTTTCGGAGATGTAAACAGTTATAAAATCTTGTTATCAAAAATGTATGTTATCATTATGTCCTCTGGGTTTTTCCTGTGCCCATTCAAAAATTACTTATTGCTCTAAGTTCCTTTCTTATTACTCTAGTTTCTATTATTCAGCGACTATTCTTCTTGTCTTTCATCTTTCTCCTCCCTGGCTCACCTTTACTTTCTTTCACAATTTGATGAATAGGTGATCCATCAATGACACACATTTATCATTTCAAATCAAAACCCTTCCCACAATTTCAGTAGTTCCTCATTTTTATTCTATTGTACGAATTATCTTTTGCTAACCTAAATCAAACTCATACATAGAATGTCTCCCTAATTTGTTTGCCTTATGCACGTTCTATGCCTACATTAGATATAAAACTAAAACAAACTAAGATTTTTATTTTTCTTTTTTTAATTTTCTGAATACGATACTTCACTTTATAAGAGATTCTTACATATCTATTGCTACTTTTAGCCACAAAATAATGAGAAGCAGAATTTTACTCTACACATTTTAAGGCGAACCGAAATAGCACATAAATGCATGCTCAGGCAGTGTCTTCACCACTTTGGCATCTATGAGGTTATATGACAGAAATACCCTATCTGGACGTAAATAAATGAAAATAAAATAAAAAATTGAGGGTATGCAAACTTTTCTTATACCATGCTAAGATGGAAAAGAAACAAAACTTTTTATTTTCCACATTACATTTACGCCTAAAGGCATTTTTGGTATTTTCATATCTGCAGATGTTTATCAACGTTCCAATCATATATCTTCCCTCAGTTGGTGCAATTACCTCTGAAAGATCCAAAATGTATTAATGACTTACATTATAATTTGATTATAGAGATTCAATGCCTATGCTTTTGTTTGGCTTCCTAATATTTCTTTTAGATTACGATCGAAAGCATTTCTATGTATCTTAATATCTTACAAATTTTACCATGTTTCCTTGGACGAAATTGACAACCGTATTATCCTTTTTGTCGTTCTAAGTGTGCATTTCTTTCCCATTATGGTTATTATTTATATTTTCCATATCTAACACATTTAACATTTGATATCTTTCGCAAAAATGGCAGCGTTTGGTTTCTTTTCACCGTAACCTGATATTTGAATACACAATTAGGTTGCTCCGACGTACCTTCATGTTGGGTATAGTATTCCAATTACTGTGTCAGTTTAATGAAGTACCCTTTTCGTAAATTTTGAGCGGGGAACGGAAAATATTTTCTGGGGTTTAATACGCAAGATACATTTTGTATTTTTCTTTGTTGTGTGATGAAGAAAAATCTGTGAAAAAAATTAGCTGCAACTGAATAATTTTGGAAAGGTCACTCTTAAAGTCTCGGAAAACAAATTTTTTGTATCCTACCTTGTTAGATATTTATTCGTTATTAATGTTACATTCACGTAGTAATATTCTAATGAATATGCAATCCTCAAACATTGCTAAAACATACTACATATCCTTGCCATTTAAACCCCTAAACCACATTTAACGGTAATACCGAAATGTTTTATCTGATCACAATTTACCCAAATTATTCCTCATCGTCAAAATTGAATATATCTAAATTTCAGTATTTCTGTAAATATCAACCAAATATAATAAATCACATTATGTGGCCATACCAAAATTTTTAATCTGGCCACACTATGCCTGACCAATTCCTCATTATTTCTATTGAACATCGCTTAATGTCAATATTTCTGTAAATACCAACTAGATATGATACACCATATTTACGTCAAAAACAGAATTTTTAATCTGATCACGCTATACACAAAAACATTCCACATTATCATAATTTAATATACCTTAATGTCAATATTTCTGTAAATATCTCCTTAATATAATACATAACATTTTACGGCAAAAACAGAATTTTTAATCCGGTCACACTATACCCACATTATCACAATTATGTACTATACCTTAATGTCAATTTTTCTTCAAATATTACCTGAATATTATAAATTCCTATAATAGCAACAAATTAATAATCTGCTCTGAGTTGTACCAGTAGTAAGAGCATGCAAAAATTGAATCTAGATGACCACGCCGCGTTAATGAAGTCAAGAAAAGTCTCCGTTCAGACGGAGGATTTAGATTAAAACTCGCAAATGCGGCTGGGCAGCAAGAGTCACTCCATTCATTCTGGTCCCAGATTTCCTTATTGTTGACCAGAGGCCAGACGGAGGACTTCGGAATGGACCGCATTATCCTAATGATAGAGAATCAGTGCCATCCGTGAATCGCACCCTTGAAAGGGAAGGGTGAACTCTTTCGGCCCTTCGCGGAGGGATCCGCATTGCGAAGGAGCGTTTCCTTTATCCCTTCCATTCTGATATTCGCCACTCGGTCACCGCCTTGATTACCGTCCAAAGACGCCGAGGAGCGGCTCGTGTGTCCCTAATTGGGAACCGCTCCTTACCGCTTCCTCCCCAGAGCCCTCTAACGCCGACTTAAATTATCTCCACTCCTTCGACTATTTCCTTTGAAACTTTTTCCCCAAATTCCCTCTTATGAAAGGAACGGGATAATGGGGTCCCGCCATCTTATTTCACTACCTTAACAGCTCTCGCTTTATTTTCTTTCCTTTTTTCCTCCTAAATTCGCAAAGATATTCAATCCATTTCAAACGATTCCGCAGTCCGCTTTGTCTTCCTCCGGGAAATTTATGCGCCTTCTTTCCTCTCGTTTGAGTCCCTCGTTTCACACGTCGCTCTCGCAAGGGTTTTAAGTGTCTCGCTCAAGTAATTATTGGTTGCCCTAATGGCGTTTCGAATAACAGGTTTTATAAAAGCGGCGGAGGGATGGGTTTCCTTTCGCTCCAAATTTTTTTACGCCGGAGAGATTAAAATGATGTTCACGAGGATAAAAAAGGCGGGCGAAGGAGTATCTCCTCATAAAGTATCACTTTACCAAAAAAATCTGCAGATTTTTAATTCAATTTTCTTATTTTATAGTGGGATGAAATGAAGGGGAGAGGAAAGGCGCACAATAACCGCGCAGGTTAAGGGTGTAACAAGTAACAAGCGTTCTATCGTGCGGTGTTATTCGTTAAAGAAAAGTTTCGTCACTAGAGAACGTATTTTTAAAGAAAAGATTTGCCTTCGGGTAGTTCTGAGTTCTTATCATTTATTAACTAATCTATTCTTATCTTGTCAGTTGGTTTTTTTCTATGAATTTATTCTTTTACTTTCCTATACTGCAGCACCTTTTTCCTACTCCAGAAGTACACTACTCGTAATGTCTCGCTTAGTTGCATATATATGGAATAGGTACTTTCCAAATTTTAATCGTATTGCATCTCTACCTATACATGAAGTCCACCTTTTACAGATGTGGAATTAAAACATTATCGTCTACCCATAAGATCCATGTTTAGTCTAATTTATCTAACACCATCTTTCATACCGTATATTAAATCTTCCGAAAGGACAACACTGTAGTATAGACAGCGTTAGAATTTTTTCCATCTTATTCCATGTTTAATTCAACATTTTATTTGGAAGATTTTATTATTTTAGGCCTCTTCGTATTCGCGTACATCCCAAAGTTACGTAGATGTAATGTTGAGAATTGCTCATAAGATTTAATTCTATTTCAAAGATATTTCGCGTTTACTTACGTGAGTTTCTTCAATATATCTCCCCAGCCCCCTTTAAGTTATTTACAGTGATCCACGGACAAAAGAATATTCACATTAAAAGTTTTAGCAAACAACTCTGTTCATTTTTCCCCTAATCTAATTTTTTTAGATTTAAAAATTGAAACACTTTTATGGCGGCAAAATTTTTAATCTTACCTTATTTAGAAACATAATATTTGTTTTTCACCTTATTATATTTTAATATCGTTTAAACTATGATTTATTAGCAAGCCTTTAGCTTCCTTTACGAAGGGATATGAGGTATACATCGAAGATTGTTTGATGCGTAATTGGCTATAAGACGTAAAAATATATCTCTATATAAAATGCACTATTCATGTAAATATATAACAATATATGAAAACATTTTATAAGAAAACTAAAAATCTAACGTTTCATAAAGATAACTCATCTATATAAAATCACCCTTTCTCCGATAAATTTCCAGATAAAACATATTTTCAAGTTGGCGTTATTCGTCGCAACTTGTAACGTAATGAGCACCACTTACAATTCCAAATCTCCTCTCACAAAAGCTGGGAAATAAATAAGCATCCTCTTTCCTCTCTTAAACAACTTTCATTTTCACTCGTAATATCGATTCTTTGATTCTTATCTTTTTGATAATGGAATCCAGGGTCTTTTGTGGCGCGGAGGAGAAGATTTGAATTGCACAAAGCAAGAGGTTTTGAAAGGTAACAGTCTTAAGGGTTTCATTATAGGAGATAACGAATATAATTCTCTGAATTGCTTTACTCCCCAACGCTTTATCTTCTCTGGAGTGGAACAAATGAAAGGTGTGAATTGAATGGCGAAGCGACTTCTGTTTTGAATTCACATCTTAAGTTTGATAGCTGTGTTTCAATACTATAATTAATGTACATAAGTTAATTAGTGAAAATCTCAGCGGGCCTTATGCTTTAGTTATTGGATGCACAACTAAGGTAAAATGTATACATTTTCAGGAGAAACGCGAGAAAGCATACCTTGTGGAATGAAATGAAGTAGTAGTTTGTAGAGTGAAGAGTTCAGATACAGTGAAATTTAAAATATCACGAGATTAGGTGGATGAAAGTCGATTCCTCACTGATTCATTTTCTCCCTGTTTGTGTCTGTAAATGTGACGCGTAAAGAACATATCTCCGAGTATTTTTAATTAAAAATGTTAGATATGTTGCTTAAATTATACGTAAATGCAGTTGTGACAAGTTTTACATTTCACGCAGTTTTTACGAATAAATGTTTTGGAGAAACGTTTAGTGCAATCTGGCTGATTTGTTTGCATACTTTTAAATATAAAACTCAAAATATTTTCATTTGAATGGAATCTGTAGTTGGTAAATTTTTTGTAAAATTACGCAGTAATTCTGATAATTGCTAAATAATGAATTCGTAAGCATTATAGGAAGAATATTTATAAGGAAGAAGAAAAATGTCAATAAACAATATTATATTACGGAAGTTTATAATGGGCAGGGAATCGATTGTTTATTTTCCAGGTAATCGGTTACGGAATGCGGTAACTACTTTAATTCCACGAATCTGATAATATGTTCCCTGAAGATGCCCCTTTTAGGGCCATATTTAACTTAGGCCACACTTGAGTCTGACCGCATCAGATTTATTGTAAAATTATAATGGTTAAGGGTGCGCCCAAATGCACAGAAGTTAGGGGAAGAGGAAAGTGTAAGGGGTAGGTGAGGGGAAGCTCACGTTCACACAGGCAGGGGTCACGCAGATGAAAACGAGAAAGATGGTCAGGTTAGTCCTCTCAGTCCTTCCCTTATTTCTGTATTCTAGGGAAGGATGGGATCGTAGACGAAATGTGGAAACGGTCATGCGCAATCTTAGAGCGTGGTCAATAAAATTTTTTTCCTTGAAACGTTATTCGGAGGTTACCAGATAGCCAAGTAGGCAACGAGTTCGACTTCGGTGAAAGCGGTCCCGGGTTTGATTCCCGGTGGGGGCCTATTAGTAAGTGCGAAATGACCAAATCATTCGAAGCACTTTTAACAATACTACTACTACAAACATTATTCGGTAAATTATTGAATATAAATACCTTTCAAAGATATAATGTGCTTATGGCACGAGTTTTTTGTTTGCCTGGTGAAACTCTACCGATCAACTTTCGTTGTATAAGGGGCCATTCAGACATTTTTAAGTACTGTTTTTACTAGGAGACTAAATCGTTATAAATGTTTCTCTCGTAAAGTTTCCAATCTGTAAAGGGCGTTTCTTAAAACTATAAAAAGTAATGATAAATAAATAATTCATACTTTTTCACGTGGTAGTTTATCTAACATTATGTTTAAAAAACTTCGTGCTATAATTTGAGCCTTAAAGTGTTAAGAACAAGATGATGAATCGTAATCTAATTGGTTCCTCTGGCCAAATATTTTACATTATCGCTGAAATAATGTGTTTTATAAGGAAACACATTTGTAAATGATAATAATATAAAAATTTTACCATTTATAATGATATAATTTTTATAATTTAAGGAAAAGGTTTTCTCTTATTCTATGGTAGTACCTTTGATATCGTTGTCGTTAATTTCTGCGCTCAGTTAATTGATAATAATTAATCATGCTTACTATAATTTATGATAATAATTAATTTACATGAATTTCGTGTGATTTGAAGGTAAACGAGTACATTTCAATTATGAAACTTACGTTTACAATCAACTTATGAAAGATGTGAAAGGAAGCTAAAGATAAGCTTTTGAAGATAAAAGAGTACGTTTTATCTTGTAGAAACATTTACGGAGACGTATAATAGGAAACTGCTTCTCTCCTCACCGAAAGAGAAAAGCTGTTAATCTTTAATCAAACCCACTCTGAGCGTTCTTCTGTCTTAATACGGATAAATTTAGACTCCCCATTTTGTTTTCCTTTTAACAATTCCTTGGAAACAGTTAAGAAAGTAGACGCATCACTTCTATGAAAAGCGAGTTTTAGTCTTAATGAGGTAATTAAAGACAAACTTTTGTATCAAATTCGTTCATTTAAAACTTATTTGACATTTTATCTGAATCATTCCTTCCTCTCTGCACCATTTTTGACCGGTTTGAAGGTTTTTTTTATGTGGAAGTTTACCGTCAATCAATCATTTTAGTGGTGCGAAATAACTATTTTTACCCAGGGGAAAGCATCATGATAAATGTCCTTTCTTGGTGGAGACACAGATTTTCGTTAAAGAAGCCAGTGTTGAACTTCTTGATGACAAGTTGGAAAATTAGAAACAAAAAATATTTACTGGATTTGGCTACTTATTACAATTAGTAGCATATGTACTCTTTTTATAGAGTCTCTAAATCATCGACACATAGAATTAGTTTTCATTAATATTTTATGTATATATATTTTTGTTTATTTCTATTGATTTATCTTCATTTCTTTTATAACTCTATTTTGTCATTCGTTCTTTTTTGTTGATTTCTATTGATTTGTCTTCATGTCTTTTATAACTCTATTAATGTACTTTCATCATCAAATTTAGTTTTCTATCCGTAGGTTTCGCAGGTTTTTCACACCCTCCTTCTTGAGGGTGTTTTCCTGCAGTGGAGATTTTTCCCTGAGCTCTTAGCTTAGGTTTTTTAATCCACAAAGTAGTTTTCTTCATTGTACTTTTGCAAGCTATCTCTCTCTTTTCTTGTCTCATATGACGAAGGGTTAGATGTAAGAAGAGACTTGTTAGTCTCAATCTCGCCCTGAATAAAGTCCTTTATTATTATTATTATAATATTGACATTAACTTACCTCGTCTTATTTCTAAAAAGTCCCCTATTAGAGGAAAAGAGTGTGCTCTTGGTAGTGATCCATTTGGGAAGTATTTATATTATCCACTGTCACACTTATTTCAAAAGCTGTAAATCCATGAAATTTAAATCCTAAATTGTACTTTTCATCAAGTGAGTTTCATAGTACTTTATATTACCATGCAATTACTATCAAAAGGTTTACTGTTTTTATAAATATTTCATTAATTATGGTTTTATTTGTCTGTTATGGATTTATTTGTTACAATTGCTACAAGGAATAATATATCGCCGGAATCTACTTTCCTTTCAGTACGAGGTATATTGACCGTCTGAGAAAAGGGTGTTTTCCGGGAACTCATCTTTAACAGAGACATTATATATTTTACCCCATACATTGACGTATCTATTCATGTTTTCAGCTATTGGACTGGAAACTTTTACTTCCCTCCATTTACATTTAAAGAAAGGAATTTACAATAACCTTTGCTAACTCATTTATCTTAAGGGGTATCTGTTAGTCTTATAATTTCATTTTAACCCTTAGTACCGGAAGAGTTGATTAAATGTGATTAACAATCCATAATTGGCTATTGATAATTTGGAAAAGTAGTCATTCGTATTTTAATGATCGATAGAAATAATTAACAATGTTATTTAGATTATCAACCATTGTTAGAGATTTTCCTTAAATTTTTGAGTTTGAAACGAAAAAATAATTTTTTTCGAAGAAAATTGGAAATAGAGCATAGAAACAATCGTTGAAATGTTACGAATTCTTTCCGCTAGGGTAAATTTGATTTAGTCCATTTAAAATTTTATTATTGTTTTATTAAACCGAAATATAAAAACGTTCCCGATAAGTAATGAACCACCGTTGATTTCCTTTGTTTTTTCACACTGTTCATCGGAAAACTCTGCGTTTGACGCGAGATTGAATAAATGAAGCCTTTGGAGCAATCCTTTGACGCGTGTTATCTGGCGATTGAAAATAAAATTACCATCTTCGAAAACTCGGTTATTTCAGCATTATCCGGGGCTTGAATTCCCGGGTCATTACTGCGGTTAAAGTCTGGGATAGAAGTCCTTGCCCTCTGCCCAAGCCCTCGAGAATAAAAACGGTCGCAACAAGTAAGTGCAGCGTGGTGGGCGAAGAGCATCCACTTCTCCCCTCTAGTGTGCGGTTCGAAAAACAGCGTGGCGCAGGGGTATTAAGGATATAGTGGATACATTGGAATACATTTCACGCTCCGTGGGCGCTACAAGGGTCTCGAACAGCTTCTCTTAGTCATCGCGAAGCGGAAAAGAGGAAATGAATGGTGTTATCCTCATGGACTTTGAAGCTCTCCAGATATGCTGATGGCGTCCTTTATAGTGCTGCCATGGACCCAGCTCGATCCCAACAACGATTTCAATCTCATATTAACGTTTTTAAAGTTTCCAGCGTCAAGCGATCTATGAAAGACCTGCTAGATGTAGTGATTCCTGAGGAATTTAACTATTCGTTGCATACGTGTACTGAAGATGATCTTAGGGTCTTAGAACATTTTTTGTACTTATGAACAGTTTATTAGAATTGAAATGGAACAGTTGAATCGATTGAGGAATGTTGTTTCTAAATATTGAGCCGATTGTTACTAAATATTGTTCATAAATAATAACGTGATTTGAGGGTATCCGAGCGTTTCACGCAACACGTTTCACCCAAAGATATTTCATCTAGAGAATTGGCGCTAAGGAAATAAATTACATTGAGATTATCATAGTAAATAATTTTTGAGAAGGATAGCTCTTATTATTATTGTTGCGTTTTTTTGTCGAAATCCTTGCAGTTGGGCCACAAGCCAGGTGGCAAGTTGAAATGCATTAGAGGGAAGCATTCAATATTACTCATACAGAGATATAGTTACAAATCTCTTTCACAACACTCAACATTAAATTTATATTAACCTATTTATCAATTTCGTTATATCTTCCAACCCCACGCTTATTTATAAATTTCAATTTTGAGATAGAGACTAATTGATAAAGGGTCAAATAAAATTTTGCTTTCACAATGGGCGTATAATGATAGAGGTAGACACGAAATAATTTATAAACTCATTCTGTTAGCGAACCATTGGAGGCAATTATTAAATATAGTTCAGTGGTTCCACCTTTACAAATTCTCGTAGGTGACTTTCAGGTTGAAATTGTAGAAAATGGGAAGATTCGCCACTGCTATTATACATCTGCTACTTAGCTGCCGCCGTTTCGCCGCAGCGAATTCTACTAGATCCATAAATGATGATGGAGATATGTGGAGACGTTTTAATACTTCAGTGCTAACTTCTTTCGGATTTACAATTACATACCACTGGAATAGGTGGATTTGCTGCAAATCTCGTTTTTGTTGTATAGCAATAGATATTCAGAAACAACTCCAAAGCTATCAAAGAAATGTTAATATCAGTGGTCCAGAATATTATATTCATAGTAATAGGTTTTATAGCAGGTTAAAGAAGATGCAATATTACTTTTTAGCTTTTTTCCATTATCGTTGAATGAGAACTAAATTTATCGTGAAAAAGTATTTGAATCAAATATTCCAAAAATTTTCACTTATGCGAGTCACAATTTATTCACGTTTTATAGAATTTAATTGCTAAGAAACGACACAACTTGTAGCAATGAAATTTCAGCCTGAGTTGAATTTCAGCTGCCTCAGGGTGATGAGATTTTTAAAATTGCACAATATCGTAGTATTATTGTTAAAAGGGCTTCGACTGCTTTGGTCATTTCGCTCGTAGAATCCCATCGGGAATCGAACCCGGAACCGCTTCATCGAAGTGGAACGCGTTGCCCACTTGGCTATCCGGGGCCCAGTACAATGTCCATTATGCTGACGTCAGTAGCTGCAAAGTTTAATAACTATTTATTCCTGAAGTGAATCTTAGACGGAGAGGCAAGCTGGAAGCAAAAGAGGTACAAAATCCGTGCAATTCCGAAAACTGAAAGCCGTGTTTGACCGGTTTATGAAACTACGCCATTGTCAGAAATGGGAATAAAAGGGAGTTTTATATTCAAGGGAACGAAAATCGGTTTACAATGTATATTATGAAATATTTTGTGGTATTACACATGTTTTGTACCTCTTTAATTTAGTAACGCCCGGTATTATGATGTATACTTAATATGGAAATCAACCGAAGAGTTAAAGTGAAGATCATAGCATTAATGTTTATTTATCATCTATCTATAGGAGGTTAACTATAGTCTTCCCATTAACTCTAAGAAACCATTTTATAATACAGGTCCCTAAAATGAAATTAGGTGAAGACCATTTGAAGTATGCATTATAATACTAGGCCCTAGAGTTTTTGTCTTAGGAGAAAAAATGATAGCGCTTTGCATGCCCGGAGCCAAGTAATCCAATAAATATATTTGTTATAAAAATGCATTCAGTTCTACACTTATCCATCTTTTACCGATTTGAATATTGCCGTCCAGACTATGTTATTTCTTATTTATCACTAATGTCGGTAATAAGGGAGACGATTTAAAAAAATTCAAGTTACACATTGGTTTTTATTACTAATTGTCCGTATGCCTCCACGTCTATCAGATATTCTCTTTCCTTAGCACTCTTTACTCAATGCTCTTCTCCGTTTCACTCCTATCAATCCCAGTGCATCCTCACAATCCCTTCTAACCTCTCTCCCCGCGAGAGTGGTAGCGCTGATTTGACGTGCAGCGAAGGCGAGGTTTTGCGGGCGGCCAGGGAGTGCGAATCGGCCGATAAGGGTTCGATTGTGTTTGGCTTCTTGGAGTGAAGTGAGCAAACGTGAGTGGTATCGGCAAGAGAAAATTTATCAACCTAGGGGTTTGAAAATAAATAATGAAAGGATTGAGCATTGAGAATGAGCAAACGGAAAAGAAAATGAAGAGAGAGACATTGATGGAATTTTCATCAAGAGTATTAGTGGTAATTTGTTTTGGCAAATTTTCATTAAGCCACAGAGTAAGGAAATAATTCTTTTCCATCTGAAAATGTCGAAGAATCGGATATATATTCTAGAAAATTATACAAAGTTGGCTTATTAAAAATTCATACACATAGAATATATCGGTAGGAAATTTCATAATTGACGTTATATGAGAAGAATATGGCCTAATCTTTGGTGACACTATTCTGAGTGAAATTTTTATCCTGTATTACCAGTGTGATGTGGAATTTGGTGGAAATGGATAGAATGTGCATATGTGTGCATAATTACTAATGAGGATTTTTTGCTGTTATCACATCTCTCGCATTTACGGGTATTATCAGGTGTTAAACTCACATAGTCACTTCGGTAACCGTTCTATAACATTATTGGTGTTTCCAAAAAACCCTTTAATCTTCTTTTAAAGAGTAATCGATCGTCCACCAATGGGCAAAATTCACGAGGTCCAGTTCCTCGTTCATGAGTGACTGTTTACGAAATGCATTCCATCCAAGTTTTTAACAAATAAACGTTGTCCACGATTGGTGTAGGCTGTGAAATATTCAAGAGCTTAGCGAAGGAAGTTTGTATGAGGAACGCTGGTGGCGCTGAGTTCTGAAAGGCCAAAGGATGGGGAAGAGAAAGGTGGCGTAGGAAAGGTTGGGAGAAGTTTAAGGGCACAGACGAGCTAAGGAGGGGGCAGAGTAGAATTAAAATGGGTTGGGGAGGTATTGAGTTGTGGGTATCGAAGGAGGGAAAAAGACTTGAAGGTGATAGAATCGTTAGCCCTAAATATTTTTCTCATAATAAAATCTGAAAGGAAAATAAAGACGACGTATGTAATAAGCTGCAATTACCAGACGAAAAGCTGCCAAATGTTAGGACGCCTTCTGATAGTGTCAAAATGTAAGTTTGGTCATTCTAACCGTAAAAATGAACTTCTTTGGCGTTAAGTCGATATAACTGGTCACAGATTGTTTGTAACATTGAAGATTACGGATAGCTAAAACCAATGGCGTCGAAGAACTATTTAAATTAGGTTCACGAATAAGAAAATGTTTACGCAATCAGCAATTCAACGGCTATTATAATTGAAAATTTCGTAGGTATAAGTCGAATCATTAGACGTCCTTATGTTTATACTTCATGTTACGTGGCTAGCCTATAGGTTTCCACCGCACACCCAGTACCAATTGAATACTCGCCCCTGTTGAATAGGCTATATTACCCGAAAGCGTACTCAGTTTTTATCCATGATATTTCATTTTCATTTCCCTCGAATTAGTTATTTTTTTGTTTAGTACTTGTTGTCACGAAATTAAAACCAAACTGTGAGATTATTTAGTGAAATTAATTTTTATTATTTTGCTTAAAAATTGGTAGTTGAGATTCCTAAGGGTACAATAATGTAGTGGGTTGAGTAATTTGAGCTTACATCTTTTCTGGTTCATGATCTGGCTTCATTACTCATTATGGTAAATTTACCCTCATAATGTATACATGAAATTAATTGAAGCGTGGTAGTAAAATTGGTGATGGCCTTACGGAATGTTGAATTTGTGAGAGGGGTTGGGTAGATGTTTTTTTATTCAGATGTACATAAGCTTAAAAGGTTATTCGTCAAGAGTTTTGTCCATACATTTTCTTCTGCTGCTCACTAAAGTAACTTCATAAATACTAAGTGTTAAATTTTTAAATTTGTTCATCTACACATTGATTAAGTATGACCCATTAGGTCTCCTATATCAGTTTTAATTGCGTTGCTCAACTTAACCTTATCAATGAAGCCGTTTTTATCGTAGAAGAAGAAATAAATGCTCCCTAAATGCCCGTAAAATATCACATTGTATAAACAATACTATATGTGTATTGATCTCTTGTATCTCTAGCAATCTAATTAATTCGTTATAAAAGAAATTTCAAATGAAAACTCACCATTAACTTAAGTCTGCGATAGATGGGCAGATATTGCACACCCATTTTACCAACGATAGAACGAATTTTTATCAAAAGACTATGATTTTCATCTCTGGAAGCTTAAACCTGATTTGCATAAAATAGATTACAATCTGAACAAGAATGAAAAATGTTATAGATTTTCGCGGCGTGGAAAAAGTTCGTTAAAAATACGGCGCTGATTCGTGATAGACCCGCTTTTGCTGCTCTGTTATTGCGCGGGATGTGTGATGCAGGGTATCGGCGGAAAGACTGTGATACATAAAAGGAGGAGGAATGAAAGGATTGAGTGTGGAACGAGATACGTAGAACATGGTTATGTTCGGCAGAAACAAGTTGCAGAGGGAGAGGGGGAGTTGGGAAAACAGGAAGAAGTGACGAGAAGTTGGTTCGGAAGCGGCGCGTTAGAATACCGACGGGAGAGCGTGTGGGGATGTAAGAGGGGCGTGAATGGAAAGGGGAGAAATATTCGGAGTGGAACCGTCTGAGATCCCGTGTCTCTTTTGACGTGCGATACACGGCCTCTCGCTAGGAATCAGAGGAGAGAGGGATGGTTTCTTTTCCGCTAAATGGGGCGGAAGAGGGTGGATTTTTCTCGTTGATTGGAACGGTTTACGCGTATGAGAGGAAGAGAAGGGGACTGTGGTCGCAGAGGTAGGGGCCCAGGGAAGCAAACAAGTGTTCCTCGTCGCAAGACTGCTCCCCTTTCTCTCTCACACTCTTTCCTCTCCTCACCTCCCATCCAATTACTGGCAGTCGGCGCTCTTGAATACATAATGCAGCGTCGTTATTGGAGTGCGGAATTAGAGAGTAGTTGGGGATGCGATGGTTGGGGAAAATAAGAAAGGGGGTGGAATTTCTTAGCGAAGGAGAGCTGGTGAGAGGACGTAAAGAAAAGCAACACACTAGCTTTTGTTTTATCGTGTTTTTATGGTCATATTTTCTTTTGATCTTGTTAAAAAGTTAGGAAAGTAACATTGTCGTATACTTGTTCTAATGCAGACAAAATCTATTTAGGGTGTTTGTGTAAGACTTTATTCGGTCGCCTCGAATGGATAAATTTGTACAGTAGTACTTTGGTTGACGACGGCAATCCGTTCCAAAAAGTTCGTCAACCAAAACCGTCGTTATTTTCCTCAACCATACTGTATGTTTAATATGCAGGTAAAGCTCATTTAAATGTTATTCAAATAGGGTACATGTAATTTATTCAATTGTATCTGCAACAAAAAAATTATCGTTAATAAAATGTATAGTCATAGAAATATTCAATTGTCAATCTTCACAATAAGGCGTCGTAAACCTTCTACTGTTTAGATAATTTCACACACAAGTGCTCCCATTGGGAATCAAACCCGAGACATTTTCGTCAAAGGCAAACATGCAAGCTATTCGGGAGACTCTTCAATGGATAATGTGACATGCATTCCAATGAGAAGTGCTGGTTTGTTAAGTAATTAAATTTTTGTGGATGCTGTAAAAAAATCCGTGAAATATTTTGACTATAACATATTTTAGAGGAAAATAATATTTTGTCGATATTAGAACATGCGCTCCGAAGACCATTCGTTTTTGCCCACGCTGTCCACGCCCAGAACCATCACTGCCTGTCCTTTCTCAAAAAGTGCTGAAAATTAAAGGGGTGAGAAAAAGAATATTACTTTTGGTTCTCCACGGTCTCTTATAACTCGAGAAACACTGCTTTAGAGAACTTTCCATATGGGTATTCGAATGATGTGCTACGTCTGGAATGCAGTCTTGTGCGGAGGATGCACATAGGTGCTGTGAGGAAAGGGTATCTGGTGTGTATATAGTATTGAGTAGTGAACGTAGAGAAGTATGGAGAAAATTCAGTATAAAAGAGGTGAGAGTACTAAAAATTAGGAACTGATAATATTGATAGCAAGAAAAAAAGCAAAATGGGTGGGTCCTTATCTCAGAAGAGAGTGTGATGAAAGTGGTGATCTAGCAAAGGTTGGGTTTGGAGGACAATAGGTCGGATAACTATTCAGATAATAGGAGAATTTAGAAAAATTTAAAGAGAGTTGCCAGAATCTCAACTGAGGAAAAGAAATTAATCGGTTAAATGGAGCGCATTGAATGATGTAATGAAGGTTATAAAAAAATAAGATACCAATGATAATTATAAAAAGAAAAATTTATTCTCTATTTGATACACTTTTAATGAAACCCTCTTTTAGGATTTGGGGTACATTAGGTTTCATATCCACAGATGGACAAAAGAAAAAGGATGTTCTATTTAATGTGTATTACTCAATATCTTTGACCTTTTTCTAAGTTACTCACCAGAACATTTTTCTGAATGACTTTTGTTAAGATTTTCTTGGTAAACCTTGAAAAGTATGGTGGGAATTATTTAATAGAGTATATTTTAAATAACACATTGGAGATTGAATGGGGTTTAAGTGGACAAATGTAAATTTCTGTCACCACAATGCGATATTTTCTAAGCTCTGCTTCACGAAAAATTTCTCGCTCTTTTTCAATTTTAAAATGCATAAAAAATTATTCATAACTTATATTATATACTGTTGGTCGAAAAAAGTAAATAAAGGGCAGAAGGACAGTCGGTCAGATTGACGGTGCCCGTTTCTATTTTAGTAAGCAGTCATCAACGCAAAATTCCTCCGCAGAAACTCAAACAAGCATTTTCGAATTCTTTGTTATTTTTAACTTATTTGTCCTAAATCAGCATTGAGAGATCGCCAACATATCCCGTTTATTCATATTTACTCTTCGATAAAATAAACGTTTGAATCCGTCCCTTCTCAGAAAATGCTCTGTCTGAATTCTTCTAATTGCAAATATTTGTTTTATAGCAAGTTTATAGCAAGTTTCTTCGAGTCGATGGACACAGTTCGAATGAATTGTCTCATTTTTTCTTAAGAACCGTAAATATATAAAATGTAGTGAAAAATCGCCATTTTCTTTTTGACATTCGGTTTAATTAAAAAATCACGAATTAGTTCATTAAAAGAAGATAAAAATTAATTTGTTTAAATTTCCTGCATAATTCACTTAAAAATGTTATCCTTTGGTTTCCGTATTCCCTTTAGCTATTGCTATAGCCTATCAAAATTAAATTTTCCGCTACGACGGTGTATATCAATTAGCTTGATGTGATTTCTTAAATTATCTATGTTAAAACCTTTATATTATTGAATACTATAAAACTTTATTTGAAGGGTCCTCTTACCAATCAACTTTAGTAGTGTAGACTTCTTATAATGTTGCCTGAATTCACTATGAATCCAATAGTTCCAGGGATAAAAATTAGTCAAATATTTATTCTAATGTAAAGAAAAACATTTAAGTAATGTTTTAATAAGAAAGAAATAACATTAACATGAAAGAGATGCATTATGAAACATACAAGTAATCTGAAGATGATAGTGGTGTGTAATATCCGAGTATTGTTTAGTAAAATATTATACGAGTTAGTTATATTCAGTATTTTGATTTGTGAAGTAGTGCAGACCTTCCAGTTCAATGAAAAGATATGTTTATCCGTGCTACAGAAGTGAGTGAAGTAAGACTTTTTTAGAATTTGAAGAAGTACAACATCTAGCAAAGAATACCATTTAGTTTTTTAAACTTGAGAGTGAAGGAATCCATTAACTTTGATGCTCCTTCCAGAGAAACCTGTCCTTTGATGCATGTCATGATTGCTTATATAGTTCTACAGAAGAAATCTTAAGGTCACAAATAAGGTTATACTTATTGTATTGTATTTCGTTCAATGGGGTTTTTCTAAGCTACATATAGTGACCCTCCTCTCAGCCCGTCAATGAATAGTAAACCACAATAAATCCATCTCATAGATCAGTATATGTTAAGAGCTTTGTCTTGAGTTACTCCACGCCTTTCGTCAGCAAGTTATGGTCGAATGTATTCTCTATCATTTTAATGTTGAGGTAGAAATCTATTTATATCTGTGAGAAGGGCATCTTAACGTACCCCAAATACTGTTCATCCGAAAGTCTGTTTTTTCTAGAAACGTCTATAAATTCTTCGCCATCTATTCGTTATTTCCCTCAACCAATTTCTTTAAGTTAGAGGTTTAAAAACACTCCGTAAGTCGTACTTCGGAAGGCGGGATTCGCATCAAGAGACAAACGAGAAGCTCCGGATTACCGATTTCTGGGACTTCCCATCGATCGGTAATCCGGAGCATCCCGTTTGTTTTTTAACACGAGTTCCGCCGAAATACGGCTTACGGATTGTTTTTAAACCTTTAATTCATTAACAGTCGTTCCAAATTTCTTAGCGACTGAGTATCCTGAAAATTTCATTTGATACTTCCCGCGATACATGCAAGCTTTGCGGGTTGCATCAAATCACGGCGTCCATGGCATATAGAGGCATTTCCAATGGGATTGAACTATAGTATGTAGTAACTAAATGGGGCTCACTCTTTGATTTAATTTTTGATTTTTTGAACTGTCTGTCTGTAGGCCTGTATGCTTTGAACCTCATTTCCTCCACCATTAGCCGCCAAAAGCTTGTCAGAGGGGAATGAGGCGACTAGGCAAAATGAGAAGGGAGGTAATTTGCCTTGGCTTTCCTCACAAGATTTCTATAAGCAGAACAATTCCACGTAGCTGAAGCACAACGAATCTACAAATATCACCTTTCATAGCATCCAAAAAGAGGAGACCTTAATAAAAGACATTATCCAGAATCAATAGTACCTTAGTATCTTTCATATCTTCATAGCCACGAACAAAACATATGCAAAAGTAAATGAAAGATCAATTTTTAACAGAATTATAGAAATTAGCTGATAGCAATATTAACCCAAGAAACTGCCAAAATATTTCTAATTATCGAAAGATGAACGTATTTTAGACTACACAAGAGACTACGATTTTTACGGGATTTTGCTGAAAATGGAATAAAGCGCTGAAAGTCGAGAAATGGTGTGAATTAGTGCACGAAGCGTAAGGTGTGCATATTTGAGTATAAGCGGGAGGAAAACACGGGAGGCGGGAGAATTTAAAAATTGTTGCCCAATTTTGGGAGACTACCAGCGATACGATACATTTACTTTCAAAACAGAGAAAGAGAAAATTATTGGTGTGATCGATCTTTCATTTGATGTTCAGTAAATTGAAAATATTTACAATCAACAAATACATTCCTGCGTTGCATGATCACTTAAGGTTTATTGAGTAATAAACTATCATGAGAGTTGCTTTTCTGTCTTATAACTCTTTTTATGTCGTATTTTGACATAGCTATCAGCTTTATTGTCAATTTTTTATTCATGGTATATAATCTTGCATTTAAAACTTTGAAAGGTTACTGATTAGATTATTACCGGAAGAATTATTGACGAATGTTAAAAATGTTTAAGATTAATTGTGTTAAATCGGCTGCTTTTTATGGAGAAACTTTCTGCAAGCATATGCGTGAACCCCATAAGGTACTATAACAAAGATCCTGCCATTAGCATCACACTTCTTTGCAACTTGTTGTCGGTTACCGCCTCAGTGCTTTTGGGAAGCTGCTCGTTATAAGTTATGGAGTAAAAAAATCGACCGAGTTGGCCACTGAGATAGCGGGCGTTAATCCTCATTAAACGAAAATCCGCGTCATGTGAACCTCATCATCCCATTTTTAACTTAAAGCACTTCTAATTTAGATAATTGTTGTACGAAAAAATGCAACATTCCCGTGTGAGGGCGAAACGACATCATAATTCATGGTTATATTCGCTAATCGAAACGGTCTTCTTTGACACTTTTTTCGTTATCCGTGAGATGATTGATCCCTCTTATCATTGCAACATTTTTCTTTCGACAACATTGTTTTATTTCATAAATAATTTATGTAGTTTTTTCATTTGCGGATAATTAGTTTTGAAGAAATCTAACTAAACATTAAATCACATTTCATTATGAATCTTATATGTCCAAGGGTAATCTCCACAGAGAACGTAGACGAAAGTAGTCGCCTAAAAGAAATATTTTCTGTGGAAATAACCAAGTGTTCGTTCGTACTTCTTTAGCATATTTCATTAGAATTGGTAAATATTCCTTCTTAAATTCCAAATTATAATTATCGTGAAGAATCATAATATCAATTATATATTATTCTGCCTCTTGTTTTCCTTTCAAAGCCAAAAGAGTAAACAAAAGATGTACTCGTAATTTCTTTCTCCCCTTCTTCTTGTTGATTTTAATGCTCTAGGAAATTTCAACAAGAATTCGAAGGTTTAAAATATTGGATATTTTTGCATAAAGAGAAATTTTATTCAAGAATATTTATCGAACTATTTAATCGGAAGACAATTTTATAGCGGAGCGAATGTATGAATTTATTCAAATATTCCTCGCAATTTGGAGCTTCAACTTTCTCGCTGAGAGAGGATATCATTAGCGTCGATTTATTCTGGCAGCTTCTTTGAGATGATAAGGGCGATCGAAGACGATTTCGCAAACCCAGAAATTGGTACTTGTACTAGCTCAAGGGGAAATGTCAGTGTTAATTCAAAGGTCAAACACGAGTTGTCTCTCGGATCCCTTTCCTCTCTTTTCCTCTATTTATACAAACACTTATCTCCTTTTCCTCTCCGCCGATTACCTCGATCGGTAGTTTTTCCATTCTTCCTCCTCCCCCGTTCGTTCAGCTCTCTCTTCCATACCTCATCTTAAGTCACTTCCTTCCCCAATCTCCTTCATCTTCGGGGTCCGCCCGAAAGACCGCAAGGCCAAGCGTCAAAGTAACTTTCCCAATAAAAAGCCACTTGCCTACCCATTTAATTTCCATAATGTCCTCCTCCATGAAGACGTAACCTCCCCAACTCTCGAATCCTTTGCCGCGCCCCATCCAGCCAATCCTCCCACCGCTTTCTCTCATCTCTCTCTTCGTCCCTTTTCAACTTCCGTTTCTCTCTTCCCCATGTCGCTTTAACGCGTTTTGGACACGCGCCGCCAAAGTTGTTCGGAGTCATTAGAAAGTTTGAACTCAGTCTCACGCACGTAGGATGAGAGGGGGCGAATGAGCGGGGAAGAGGAAAAGAAAAGGCTTCGTCTTCATCCGGTGACTCGCTCCTTTTATTCATGAGAAATATTTTGCGCAAACTCGGTAAACATTAGCGGAAACTTCGCTCTCGGAGTTGTTAGAAAGGTTTCCTAATGAGGATCCCTCGGAGAAGAAATTTCGATTAGATGAATTCAGGTAGAAGGATGTCTGTGATTCAAAAGAGTTCTATAGCACTCGCACGTCTCTCCTCGTGGAGAGTCAAAATGATGGAAAACGAAAGAAAACTCTAGGGATTCAATAGATTCGAGGTCGATCTGCCATTTCACATCCGCCCTGGATTACTTAGAAACATAGCCGATGAATAAACAGTGGTACCTCAGTTAACGACGGCCTTAGTTAACGACGTACTTGGTTAACGACGGGTGGATAAGATAAAAAAATGTCTCGGGTAACGGTCTTTGGTTTATGACCTCTCTTGGTGAAGATTTAAAAACTTCTTTTATGACTACTCATTTTATTAATGATAATTTTTTGTTGCAAATATAATTAAATAAATTATATCTACCATATCTATATGAAATTATCATGATTTTTATCTGTATATTTGACTTGCAGTATGGTTGTGGAAATTTGCGCCTTGGATAACGAAGGTTTGGTCATCGATGACTATCTTTAAACGGATTACCGTCGTTAACAGAAGTAATACTGTATATATACTTCTTTTGGTCGAAATGCAGGTTTCCTCCTTGCGCAAAGTTTGAGATATTTATGAGCGTTATAATGTTCCTGCCTATAATAGAGAGTTTAAGCAGGGGCTTATCGGTTAACCGATATATTCTAAATGTCTCAGTGCGCATGCGCAAAATTCCACGTTGTCCAGGTCGGTCTCACGGGCACGTTTAATTTTGGAGTTCCCACTTCGACGGAAGGTGTCAAATATGGCGAAGCAAGAATGGTTACGATTCTCCAAATGGGGCGATATCATCTTGCTTGGACAAATTATAGGAACTAATCCCTATGAGAATGGATGGAGGAAAGTACAAGAAGAGGTGGTGAAGGCAACAGGGAAGAATTTCAACACGCGGTGCCTTCGGGTTGTTGTTGGTTGACGGTATGCTGAAACTCTTTATCTACAATGCCCGGTAGATCGTATGGACGTTTCAATTTAACGGCAGTTGAACCTACGGCGTACGCAGTGCTAAAACTCTCTAATATCTTATACGTAAAGACGGCGAAAATATTCAAATTCGAAGAAAATTTAGGAAATTCATTTCAACAATGCTTCGAAGCTTTCATATTTTTTATGAGTTCTGTATGAAGTTTTTATGTTTTTATTTACGAATGTTTATCGAATATGAGATTTTTGGTCCTAAAAAGATGAAAGGAGAATGGAGATAAATTTGGGCTACAATAAGTCATCAACATCAAAATACGTGTCTATTTATGATACTTGTAATTACATATACGAGCGTATGAATATAGTTCAAGCAATATTTACCAGATAAATGCTCAGCATTAACTAGTTATTTGTACAGTGCGCATATGTTGTGGTATTCAAAGCAATTTTCATAGATAAGCCCAGTAAATACTAATTTTTAGCTGCAGAAAGTCTTCACGGGAGACTAACCGGGTCGTTTCTAGGTGTAAAACCGACGTTTCGGCCGCTGTCACCGTGGCCTTCTTCAGGGCGAATGCCGATCTCTCCAAACGCTCTCCTTACACCTAGAAACGACCCGGTTAGTCTCCCGTGAAGACTTTCTGCAGCAGACCATTCACCGAGAAAGCACCAAATCCTTCACTAATTTTTAGGTTTGGCTTCCGCGGAAGCATCATCAGTTAACAACTTTTAATAAAATCTATTGTTATTACTATTAATTAAAGGATTAACTGTGGTTTAATTGTGCTATTCTTACACCAGGATTTTTACACAACCACGTTTCACGCACAAGTTCACGCACAACCCACACAATGCACAATTCACTTAGGAAAGAAGTTTCAAATCCTTCTCCGTATATCTTCTCTCGTATGAAATAATTTTCTCTCTTACATCTGAGGAAACAATAGGAAGCACTTACATTCTTCACAGTCTATGCTTTTCATTGAAATATCCCATTTGTTGAGAGTGTGAAATAGCTTAATGCTCATCCACACAGAACACAACGGCAATTCAGTTAGGCACATGACGTGAGTCTCAGATAGCGCGAATAATTCCATACGAATCGATGCAGCCAGACTGTTTGTATCTTCCTAAATTTCAAAGTTGTTCCCCTGTATCTCATCGTGTGGTTTTTGATGTGTTTACTGTCTTCTCTTAGTCGGTTATGAGTATATTCTTAGGAGTATGTTTCTATTTTAGATCCTGCGTTTACAAATAGCCAAAAATATATTTATTTTGCAAAAGTGGTATCGTAAAAGTATAAGAGGGAGAAAGAGGTGAATTTAGAATCGGTTAATATGAGGTTGGAAGGGGAAAAGGAAGGATGGAGTATTCAGAAGAAGAGGCAGAAGAGGTTAAAGGTGGAACTTTTGATTTCGGCCTCCAACTGCTGTTATAAGGCCGCTTCATTAAATCTGCGACGGAGTTCTTTCCTCTGTCCTCCCTCTACCCCTCTTCAAATATCACTATGACGTCACAGACTCGCGTGACCATTTCCGCCTTCCCCTCCACCGACATCTTCTCATCCATTTCCTCCGCTGATTAAAATGGAAGGACTTCTGCTGTGCCGTTGTTTTCGAGGCGTCATTACAGGCGCTAACGCCGCCCTCTGACGTGTACTTCTGAGGCACTGCAAACATCTCCGCGAAACAGTTCTGGGACAGAGGGGATTGGGTCGGAGACGATGATCCTTTTTTCGTATTTTTCCAGTAAGCCTGAGAATAGCGGAAATGCGTACAGGAATAGGGAATGAATAGAAGGAACGTTGAATCTCGCGGAGGATGTGGGAGAATGGGGAGGAAGTGGAATTTCCAAGTTACCTGTTATTATGTCTACTATCATAGCAGTTTCGGTCCTAGTATAAGTGACAACTCTATACATTTAACTGTATTTGTACTGTAATGCCCTAGCAGATTAAATCACAAACTTAATGAACAAATTAAAACCATGGATAAGAGGAAAACGTTTTCTGTCTTGTATTGTCGGTAAAATATCTCGGAATCACTCTTACGAATAACATGAACTGGAGCACGCATATCCGTAACATTTGTGCTAAAGCAACTAGAAAACTCGGTTTCATTAGGCGTATTGTCGGTAAATGTGACGAAAAAGTTAGAGAACGATGTTATTTTGCGTTGGTTAGGCCTCATCTTGAATATGCATCAAGTATATGGGATCCGGCAGACGATACATGCATCCGTGAACTCGAGAAAGTGCAACGGAAAGCGATACGTTTTGTATTGCGTTACCAAAATGCTGTCAGATGCAGGTTGGGAATCCTTAAAAGATAGGAGACTAGAAGCTAGATTGCGATTGCTCGATAAATTTAGGGAAAGTACATTTGCGGAAGATATAGTAGATATTATGAGACCCCCCTGCTACCTTGGACGATCCGACAATGAGCGCAAAATAAGAGAAATAGATGCTAGGACGAGTCGTTTTAAGAATTCATTCTTTCCGCGAACTATACATGATAATAATAGGCTAAAAAAATAGTCCGAACGCCCGGTGTTTTCACCCCCTGCCACACGCCGTAAGGCGGCTTGCAGGGTATTTATGTAGATGTAGATGGGAACTAGAGAAAGGCAAGTTCAGGCCAAATAGACTCTCTTACACCTAACCCGTACAGTCAACTTTCGCGATACCGTATAACCGTAGCTACGAGGTGGTAAGTTCTTACAAACCCTTTGAAGACTGCCCGTAAACAATCTCTCACTTGCAAACGCTGAGAATATCTTTTGAAACATATAAACTCACACAAGTGAGGTACGTTAACTCACCCTGTAAAAAATGCGTACCCCCTAGAGAATTAGTAACACAGGAAATGAAATTTGTAATATTTTGAGTTGACTTAAGTTGAAAAATTAATATTATTCGTTCATTCTTAATCTACAGTTGTTGATGTTACTACACTGACGCCAAACACTTTGATAATAGATGTGCCTTTTTCAAACGGCGAAAGATAAATAGAATTAATCATCGTTTATTAGTTAATCAACACTTACCATAGTCATTGGCAGTACTTTAGTAATCAATGGCTAATCTTTACAGTTTCAATGGGAATATTACATTGGATAACTTCGTTTGACTAGCACTCTCTTACTAGGGAAGTAAACCATGGTGCATGAACCTCATACAACACGTCGAAAGGCGGCTTGCAGGATACATATGTAGGTGTCCTCTGAATTACACCGTATTTGGAGTACCTCAACTTGACCGGAAAATCATACGTTATATATATTTTTGAACGAGGTAAAATTTCAAAACGATACATTATTAAGTCAAATTAATCGGAAATCATATTTTATTCCGTAGTGTTTCAATGTTAGTAACAAAAATATAAAATATTGGATTTAAGAAGTGATTTGTAATCTTTACTTTTAAGTGGCTTGAAAAAAGCTCTAAAAACAAATAAATGAATTAGTGTTCAAGAAGTCTAACGTGACCATTACATTTAAACTTGTGGAATTTTTCTTTGATTCTCAATGACGAAGAGTAGTAGTAACTAGAAAACTAATTCTACGTACATAGAAAAGCCCAAGGAATCTTTAGCTTGGTTGCGATTCGTTTACTTAAAGGAAAGTATTTGAATAACAGGTGTGAAAAATAGCGACATGATTGGGACTCGAACCCATGTCTCTCACCTTCCCACTCCCACACCCACACCTGTTAATCCTTGGGTTTCAGCCGCGCGGTTCTCCCTTGCTACGTTATTCACCTTTCCCTAATCCTTGGAAAGTATTTGTTTAATCATCTCATAATACGCATGAGTCGAGGAATTTCCCCGACACTATTTATTTTTATCCCATTTACTCGTATATAACGGGAAGAAAGCAATAAAAGCTAATAAATAAGTTCTGCACCTAAGAGAATGTAAGATCTCTCACCTTGGCTTCCGGCCGGATAGGCATTAAGCGCTTTAGGCTAGCTGAAGGCCTCACAATTCAGGGGGTTCATACAAATGTTTCTTCGATATTTAAGATGAAATATTTCTTGCTGATCATCACAGTGGTCCTTATTCTAAGGTTTCCGATTGCTAGAACTAGCCCCTGTATTGGCTCAGTTCCTAGTGATACACATTAGACTCCGAGAAAAACTCCAAATAGCAGTTGTCTATTACAACGTTAGTCATCAACAGCTATTTGGAACTTTTCTCGAAGTCTAATTTCTTACCACAACCGTGTTCCTTTTCCTTATTGATAATGATACACAGCTAATAGTTCTGATGCTTATTAACTGAAAAAAGTTATAGCTTCGTTTAAAACTTCTTAAAACGGAGCTCCAGATAGCCTAGTGGGCAACTCGTTCGACTTCTGCGAAAGCGGTCCCGGGTTTGATTCCCGGTAGGGAAATGACCTCAGCTGTCGACGCACTTTTAACAATACTACTACTACTTTTTTAACGTGAACATCTGGTTATTTTTATTTCTTGAGATGTCAATTAGACGTGGTCTTTAATGTCTTCCACGGTATGTATCTATTTAACTGCTATGTTGGATCTCCTCGTTTGACAACCGAGGTGTCGGTCGAGTGAGCGTCGGTCAAGCGGGGGTCGGTCAAGCGAGGGTCGGTCAAGTGAGTGTCGGTCAAACGAGGTAGACCCCTGCTATGTAATTGCTGCCGGGTTTAGTTCAATCGAGAGAGGTCCGCATTAAACTCAACTATTTATTGAGAGGTCTTTAAAATATTCAGCCCGAAGGCCGGTTGGGACCTCATCCCCTCTACCATCAGCTACGAAAAGCTAGGAGAGGGAAATGAGGCTTACTAGGCAAGATGAGGAGTGAGGTAGTTTGCCGTTGCTTTCCTCACTGAGCCAGAATGCTGTGAGCAGAACAAGCCCACGTAAGTAAAGCATAATGACTCTACGAGTAACACTTTTCGTAATATTACATAAGGAGAAACCTTAATGAATGCTATTATTCAGCACAACTCATATCTCAGTAGCTTTTATATCATTACAACCATGAACAAGAAAGACAAAAATATATAATAGATACATTTTTTTTATCCCGTACCAAAAGGCAAATGATAATTATTTCATTCATCAAGATATAGCAGCAGAACCTATTTAGGGGTAATTTATTATTTTCATGCACAATTCTTACAGCTGTCAATGGATAAGTAATTTTAGTTTGAATGATTCACGTTAAGCCATGCCGAATGCGGCAAAAAGCATTTCGACAATAGGAATTTAAGTTTCCGTTACCGCGTGCATCTCACGCCCGGCATCCCCGAGAACATTTTCATGGAATAGGATGCACTAAAGCGAGGTTAGGGAGATAAACTCATGACATTCCCGTTTATCTCCGCGAACACTTCTGTGAATGGAGGCACAATTCCCCAGACATTTGGAAATGCGCCTTCAAAGATGAAATTCACCGGATAAATTTTTATATAGAGGGAGCGATTTCCTCCGCTTACCCTTCCATGGCTTCGGTCGGAATCGTTTGTAACGGGGCCTCGATATCGCTATAACTCAGCACCATCCGTCTGCGTCACTCCGAGCTCAAAAGTCTTCCCTTTTTCCTGTCATACGACTCGAAAACTTCCTGAAACCGACACTTGGGCGATTCGGTCCCGGCATAAAAAACTGAGTTCTTCTGAATAAGGTCGAAATGGACTGAATCTCCAAAGTGCAGAAACAAACAAGTTTAACTTTTCACCGGTCTTTCATCGGTATCAGTGGCGCAGTTCTCCCGTCTTTCGCGTTGCATTCGTAGCTTTTCAGCTTAATTCTGAAGCCGTTTTCAAGAGTCGAGAACCATGTCACTATCCTTGAGTATTTCTCAAGTTCTTCACGCCAGACATGACGCCTTTGTGAAATTCATCACATTAGTGCCACCCGTTGGCACTCTTGAGCAGTACAAGCAGGGAATTAGCCCCCGAATTCACGTCCTCCATTGGGCACCGCTTTTATTGGCCTTTACTGAAAACTTGACGGGTATAAATATGTAATACCAAAATTTTAAATCAGGAATGAGTTGCGGTGGCGAAATGGTTACTGTACTATCGTTCTAACCCATGGTCCCGAGTTCGAGTCCGGGCTAATCAGAATTTTCTGGATAGGGAATGGTCGTTTGTGTTAGTCATTAATAACAATTATTAAAATGGATTTAATTGGTGTTATCCCCATGTTTCCATCAAGAAGTTATTAATATTATTTGTTTGTCATTATTATTATTGATTTTCTAAACATTTTTGCCCAGTTTCAATATTAAGCATTTTTACCAGCCGTTTCCAACTTTCCAAATTTCTCTGGATTGCTTCCACATAACTCCTTACTTCTAGAAATATTTTCGGTAAAATTATTTTCTGTAGTTCCAAATTTGTTATATAGCAGATGAAACGTGTATCGGAGCGATAAACAATGGGAACGGAGTATGCTAATGTAACTGTTGGATTGCCACCAACATTCAGCTTTTCCCGTATACCACTGAACCCAAAGGAGCACCTTCGGTAGGTTGAGAATTGTTGGCTTGTGAAGACGACAAGCTACCTGCATGTACCGTGTTAGATCTAATCAAGTATTTAAAAGACATTGTTAGCGCATGGTAGGCAGATGCGATTATGATAGAGGGAGCGATGTTGTTTCTCCTTGGTCGGCCCCATCTGGGATATGCGGGGGAATCCTTAAAAGAAAGGAGATTAGAAGCTAGGCTCCGATTACTTGATAAATTCAGAGAGAGACGAGATTCAAAGATTTGAGGAAGACGTATTTGGTATTATGCGACCCCCCTGCTACTTCGACCGCTCCGACAGTGAGCGTAAAATAAGAGAAATAGACGCGAGGATAAGTCGTTTTAGGGACTCTTTCTTTCCGCGAACGATTCGCGATAACAATGAGCTGAAGAGGTAACTCGAAAGCTTGGTGTTTACGCCCCCTGCCACACTCCAAAAGCCTGCTTGCAGTGTATTTAGGTAGTTGTAGATGTTATCAGATTTTTTTTTCGTGGACGTATAATGAAGAATATCATTCGTGATTGTGTAACTATCATCACCTTAAAAACGCAAAGAAAGTTCTTGTATGTGATGAATTCTTAAGTGATGAATAATGGATGAATTAAAACAATATGGTGGAAAAACTCCATTTTATAGATCTCTGCGGTCGAGGTAAAGTAGAAAGTAATATTTGTACTATCGCAGAAATGCTCTGGTGAATTTTCTTCTTAAATTGATTGGAGGTTTTAGTCAGATGGTGCTCTATTAAGTGAGTTTAAGTGTAAAGAGGATAGATGACTAACGAGGAAGGAATAGTTGAACAGAAAGGGTCGTCTCATTTACTCTTTGGCCGGGTACAATAATGTATTATGAAAATGTACTTGAACTTATGATCAATTTAGGTTCATAATGGTTTGTTAAGTTGAAGATTATAGTTAATCCTCAATGTTACGATGGATTGGCATGGATATTATACATAGTCTTTACTTTAACTCTAACAAACAATTACAATACCGGGCTTTAATGTGAACATTGGTTACGATGGATACATTAAAATAACGGGCACTTGACTCATTTCATTCATGGTCCTAAAATTTTGATTGAATAGTAAATGATAAAGACAACAAAAACATTTATATAGTAAGGTATCGTTATGGGGAATTAATTTTTTATTTGAACGCGAAATTAATTTTATCCTACTTTCCTCAGTAAGTTATGAGTAAATGTTCTCTTTAAGATGTATGAGCGGGCCGCTGAGACAGCCTTCCAACGAAACTTTTTTATTTATATCTGCAAAAAGGGTTGACCAATACGGAAGTTCGCTGCATCACTTGCTTGATGAAAGTCAATAAGTATGTAATTTGTAGCCATACTACTACTAACAGTTCAAGGCTTGATGACAAATTCAACTTCCTTTTATTCGTTTGAAATGAATATTGACTTCTTTCTTCTATTTATATTCAGCAAAAATGTAAAAATGTAAAGAAATTAAGCTCACTAGTTTGTCCTTAACCAGATACATTCATTTGGCCCGTAAATACATTAGGATCAGGTAAATTATGATATATCTTATACAGATAGGAATTTATAAACTGCACTGCTGTCTATGTAACTCTACCAGTGTTAACTTATTTTAGTTTAAAGAATATTTTATTGATAGATAAGGCGTAGTGAAGTCAAAAGATTATTATTCTCTTGATTCAAGCGATTTAGGTACATGTGGGCCTAAGGTTACGGTACGGCTTTATCGTGCAAAGTAAATACACTTTCATCAACCCTTGCAAATTTGTATATTGTCCACTAAGTGAAAACTTTAGGCGCCACTACTGTTTAGCATGCATTATACTGATGGCATACTTGTATTAAAATCTCTATGAAAATTTATCATTTTAACCTCAAAGAAGTTCAATAAATGGGATAATTAAGTGATTCTCGTTCTCAGACCGATTTTCAGGATATATTCTATGCTAACTACGAAAACTGCTGATCATACACACTTTTTAACTATTTTTAACGTAATGTATTTTCTGTATCCACTTAAAACGCATTAAGCTCGCGTGGAGTGAGTCATTTAACAATAGTGCCTGCAAACACGGGGACTACTTTTCGTTAGCTCTAGGCATATAGCAAGAGGCAGTAGGGCATTAGTATACGCTTAAAGCTAAACCTCAAATTTCGAGAAACGGTGAACTGGAATTCTCGAAATAATATCCTGGAGAGGAATTCCTCTTTAATCGCGAAGGGGGCAATTCAGTTTGCGCGTGGTTGTAAGCGGAGTCGCAAAAGCGCGAATTTTGTTTAGCTATAAACGAGTTTCATTAGTGCTCACGCATTCTAATTACCTGGCATCGAAGAGCGCTTTTAATCAAGGCGTCAGGGAATTATAACGTTACGTTCTCTCACGGAATGCTCCCGTCTAAAGACGGCCACGTCTTGCATTAAAAGTGCTCGCTGATTACTTTGTCTTGGAGGTGCAGCGTAAAAGGGCGTCCGCGCCCGTTTTTCAATTTTATTAGTTCGGAACACATTTCAATGTAAATTCAAAATTCGCCGTAAAGCTTTCAAGGAGTAAAATTGTCGTTGATATTGAAGCATGAAGTAGCTCAGTATCAGGTCATCCCGTGATGAAATTAATTTCCTAAGACCCAAATTCAAGAAGTCTTTAATTCGTATCTGTGTATAAGTGTATCTGTGTATATAATGTGAGAAGGAAGTGGAGTACAGTAAGATCCCGCTTAACGCGGTGGGTACGTTTCAAGAATTTCGAGCAAAAGTTCAGGTAAAATCTTCATCTTTACTACTACGCTAAACAAAAAAGCGTTAAACCGTCGTCTTAGTACGTACTTAAACAAGAGGGATACAGGAAACAGAATAGAGAATAAGAAAATGTATCAGCTTTTGTTTTATTTTGTGACACTTATTGTTCAATAATTCTTTATTGCATACACTATATACTTATTTGTTTCTGATATCGATTTGTGTGAGGAAGGCTCTTCTTAATTCGATATCTTTTGTTTTCTTGTAAAGGAGTCATCTAACGTCGCACAGTGGGCTAGACTCGAAAAAAGCTGACCAAGAGGCCAAAAATGGTTTTCTAGAGTGAGGAACGTGAAACTTCGCATAGGTATTCAGAATAGATTGAATTTTATTGTTCTGCCTTTTATTTCTCGTTATTTGTCCGCGTCAAAAAGATACAGGGTGTCAAACTTGAGCAATTTTCACAGAAAATAATGTTCTCAGATTTTTCTGAAAAGTTTCAAGTTTGCTGCAATGCAGACGTAATTAAAGGAAACTCATGAAACTTATGCCATATTATAGTATGGTTTCTGATCTTTTGATTCGTTATAGTTTTGTGCTCAAAATGGATCTCTGCTCATTTTACGCAACAAAATGGCGGACACCTTTTTAGGTCAATTTTTGAGATAAAGTGAGGAAAGCAACTAGGAAAACAGCGCTAAACTATCAAGCCTCTTATACCACGTCAATGTCTAAGGTTTATAAATATAGAATGTGAATAAACTGTTTCGATTCACCTGCTACCCTGGGATTGCGATGGCTTTTTCGATTCCGCGGCATGGCCCGGCTGAGCGCCACGGTCACTAAGAATTCTGTCGCGTTGCCTATTCGGCAGTCTTATTATAATCTTTTAACTATTATCATGTTATATTCCGGCTTTAAATGTTATAAACTTATTCCACAGTAATTTTAGAACCTACTAGGAAATTTTTATCTCACATATTAGCGGAGAAAAAGAATAAATAATTTTAAAAAACCATTTTTGGCCTCTTGGCCAGCTTTTTTATATTCTAGCCCACTGTGCGTCGTTTGCATTCTCTTGTCTCGTTCAGAAAGCAGCTATTTAAAGCAAGACATCAAATACACTTCGTCTTGCCTTCGTAATTCTATCAAAATGTAAATTATTTTGTATAAATTGATCCATAATTTCCGTTATAGTGGCTACATTTGTTTTAGAAATTCCGCTTAAAGTTCCTTTTCTTTTACATCTTCAGAAATGCTAATTAGTTTGGATTAATAAATCATGCGCGATTTTTGGAAATACCAATACCGCGTTCGATTTCGGGGAATTACAATAAAACCACGTAATACTGAAGCAGCGTAAAGCGGAGCAACGTTAAGCGGGATCTTACTGTACGTATCTAAGTACACGATTAGATTGATACATATACAGGTTAAAAACAGATAATTTGCATGCCAAATAGCTGAGGCCATTTCACATGAATGTTGGGTCCCACCGGATATCGAACCCGGGACCGCCTTCAGCAAAAGCGGACGCGCTTACCACTTTGTTATCCGGGAGCCAAAAACCATTATTTCTGATGTGAGAATTTTCTATGCCTACCTTTTATCCCATGACTTCCTATGTTCATCTTTACTACTACCCATATTGTAATATTATTCCAATAACCCTTTTCCTCCATCTATTGTCCTTTTTTAAGAGTGATTTCTCAAGACAAAACCTACATAATAACTTGAACCCTAACAGCTTCTTGTTGGAATCTCCTGAAAGTTGTTTTTTCGCAAACGATGGGCTTTTGGAGCTATTTTAAACTATACTGTATTAAACAGCCGTTTTCTTTTATTGGAATTCATACATATGATAATAGCAAAAATACATAAATATATAAATTTTCTATTCTTCACTTAGTGGTGGATTTAAGCTGTCAGAGACCTTAGGCGCAAAAATTAGATCGAAGCCCCAACTAGGAATCATGTGTAAAAATTCGAGTGTTTCATAAAATACTAATATATACATTCCATAAAAACCTCAGTTGCTTTAATACGGCAAGAATAAATAGCTTTGAATTACAATGTATATTATTTCTATAAATTACAAAGAACGATGGATAGACTTTACAATCTAATATATTATATATAGACCCACTCAGAAACTCTAAATTTATTTCTTGGATCGAAAACCAGAACAATTTTACTGAGAATTTATCAGCACAGTGTAATTGAGGCCCTCCATAAAGATGAGAACCTCAGCTAGCTCCTATTGCGCCTCATTATGAGTAAGCCTTCGTCTTCACGTAGTATTCTGTACTTGATCATTATGATCTAAACCAAGAATAACGAAAGTACAGTTAACGTTCGGTGAAGTTTGTGTCGCAATAGACAAAGTAATGCTACAAAAGTACATAACGTAGAGCAATTTGTAAGGGAGGGTCGGTGAGAAGAGTTTTTGTAAATCCGCCTCCTTTGAAAACTGCGAATCACAAGGGCGTGTCGAAATTTATCGATTTTCCAATACGGGTCTCTTAGTTGTGTCGATCTTCGTTTTTGCGGAATCGCAATGCTCCCAGAATTCTCAGGTCCACTCGAACGAGTCATCTCGCGATTGTTCGTAATCCACCACCCGACAATTAGCTCCCTTAGCAACGCACCTGTTCAGCAGCTATAATTCCGTTGCAGACTGCATGGGAGGTGATTTCAGCAAATGTAATTTTCCTTATTTGTCATGGGGACGTGCGGAGGGATTTAATAGGATTACAGTCGGATTGCTGATTTTCCGCCGCAAGATGTAAAAGGGCGCCCCCGAGAGGGCAAAGAGCAAAACGCCGCGATAATTAGAATGAGCCGAAATAAAGCAAGAAAATTAAAGGCGGGGATAAGTCGTTATGTCTGCAAATTTTCACCTTTGCCGGAGTGCGAAGAGGGAGGGGTGAGTGGCAGTTGGTCTGAGAGAGTCAAGATGAACTCCTCGTCCGCAGTTCCGTGTGACAATCGTCCAATGGCGAGCGGAGATGAAAAATTCAATCCCTTCTAACAGAGGCTGGACCCGCTCTGAAATATTTACTAGACGGAATGTTGCGATGGAATGGGTTGGGGCGGAGGGGAGGGAGGAAAGGCACGTCTGAAGGCGGTTTGAAGAGTGGGGTCATTGAAAAACAAATGATGGAGTAAAATCGTGCCTCCCGAAGCCCAGCGTTCAGACTAATCCTTAGACTATTGTGATGTTTCTCTATGAAAGAATATTCGTCTCTGGAAAAGCTACATGAAAGATCTATAAGACGACTCAATTGACCGATTCAGTGGGCAGTTTTCTTTGTGTTTCTCATTCATTATGCATCAATCTGAAGTTATGCTGCATGAGCCTTGGGCTGGGGGTGAAGGACCTCTAGTCTTTTGTATTGAGCTTACTGACAGACGAAACTTTGACGCAGTTTTCTAAAATCTTTCATTCTTTTGTTGCTTCGTCTTGCAGCATCTTTTATCACTCAAAATAATGCAAATAGAGCCAAAGACCTATCTTCAATAAAGATACTCAGCATCGGTTTCAAAAAGGAATTACTATATTGAAGTATGTACGATTATCGAAGCCAAATTGTCCAGATATCTCTTAACTCTTAAGCATCAATTCTAACGTAAAAAAATTGCCCAGGATTTTCATGTCCATGGGATTTTGATACCCATCATTCGAATCAATAGACTTATTGGGTTTGCCTCGTTATTTTACCTCAGTTATCTCTCCCTTCGTTGACGTAGTCACACAACATAAAAGATACCTCTCGGTGTCGTAGTTTATAAAATCTCCATCTATTTAGTTTTATCAGATTTTTAAGTATGTTTAATGTATGTATATATCCATACTATTTCTTATTTAGTGTTTTTCTAAGTGTATGTATTCCTTGGCTTTAAATTAAATGTTTCATTCCTCTTCTGAGTTAGTAACTGATTTTCTAAATTGACCTTTCTTGCTTAACCTCGTTCATATTCTCTGGGAATTCATCCAACTTAATTTCCCTTAGCAAAGCTTAGGCATTCTTTGAGATCAGGACTACTTTAAGTGGAGATTTTCTTTAATTTTTCAATTTAAATTAAGTGGCATATCTTGCAATTATTTAAGGAAGTAGGAGATATATGTTGCGGTTAAAAATTTTCAAGGTACTCTTTATTGATATAAGACTTACGTCGTTGACTGAAGAGGAAGGCTGAATCGAAATATTATGTCGGAGTTTTTAAAAGATGTAGAATGTTCGTCATTCTTGCACATAGTTTTGCTCATAGAGAAGATTTTCAACGGTTTAAAAATGCGAAGCACTGAGTGAATCCTTAAATTTTCCCTGAGTGGGAAACGGCGTTGCTCGCGAAGACCTAAAGAATTTCGTTACATTAAGCAATGACGAGATTATGAGAAAATTTTGTGTTGAGATATTAAGGAAAGCAAACCATGCAGGCGTGTGCATGTATCGTAGACAATCTTGATTCTCCCAAACGGCGAAACTCACCTAATTTCTTAATGCGCTTAAGAAATTAATGCTAGAAAATGTTGTAGTTTTAATTACTTTCACATGAAACTATTGAACTTTACTTCCACTCCGTTTTTGGCATATACCTATGTATTGTGCTTAATCTAGCGCTGAATATTTTTAGCATTTTCTGACACTACCATGAGAATTTTGCTTAAAATTTGCAGTTAGAGAAATGGTGCGTTAGAAATGATTCATTTACACAAAGAAAAGGGTTTTGGTAACATGGCACGATAAGGAAGTAGAAGGAATAAGTGCACCTAGGAAAGTTCTCAAGGAGAAACGGACATGAAAAGAGTCTGTCGCACCAGGGACTCGAACCTGGGATTCCCAATTGGCGGTTGGTTGCTCTATCCATTGAGCTATCCCATCAGAATATTTCTTCACGAAGGAAAGGCTTACCCTTTGCCTACGATGTCTCCCAAACGGCATGAAGAAATGTTCAATGGGGATAGCTTATTGGATGGAGCAACCAGCCGGCAATTGGGAGACCCGGGTTCGAGTCCCGGTTCTGTCAGACATTTTTCATGTCCGTTTCTCCTTGGTAATGACTTATTTATCTATCCGGACCTAGTATCAGAGATGAAAGTCAAAACTTAATAATAAATATGGCCCAAAATTCGTGAGGAGAGTTTCAAAGCCATATATTTTAAATAGTGCTTGAAGTTAGGCAATCAGTGAGATGTTTTGATCGTTACCATAATGAAATTCCTAGTTAGGGTTCTAGTCAAAACAAGTTGTGAGCAATACGTGTCCTGTAAATATTCTGAAATAATTCCGATGAATGACAGAAGATAAAAAATTAGATAAGTAGCGAATAGATATATAGTCATATTTTCAAGTAAAATCTAATCAAGTGTACTTCCGAAAACATAAAGTAATTAACTATACAACCTTGAAGTGAAAGACAGCTGTATATTGAGTAGGCAAAATATTAAAATCCTCTTGTATCTCATGATAAATTTCCTTAACATTTATTTATATTTCTTCTTTATTGTAAATAATATTTATAATGCCAATAGGCCTTGTCAGCTACCAAAGTAAATTAATATTTTCCAAACTTATGTACGATGTATAGGATAGAACAAATGCTTGGGTAGATTTACGACTACCCAAACTTATTAGGAGTCTTATGAGTAAAGAAAATATATTCGTTGTATTACGCAGTAGTAAGGGGACACACAGATAACTGTTGACTCATTTTAGTTTATGAACAAGATTCATATAAAAGTATAATATTGCGTTATAAATAATTTTTGAAGATACGCTAGGTTCTTGCTAAATTCTCAAAGGATATCTTTGGATGTTTGTGGGGGTCATTGGAAAATAAAAAAAAACTTTTTCATGTTCTTCCTTGGGATTCAGCTGCACGGCTTTTCCATGCTTATTACCTTTCCTCAATTTCCTTTGGAGGGTTTACCTTAACAGACCACCTTGCGAGCTGTGCCTCTCAATGAGAACCATCTGGCGGTAGTTTGTGCCACTGTGTGTAGGCTACTCGCTTTGCTTACGAAAGCATTCCAGAACATTCTGTAATAGTCATGGCATGGTAGTTCAGTGGTTAGAATACCTGCCAGGGAAGTGGGAAACCTGGGTTCGAATCCCGGTCATGTCGCTATTTTTCACACCTGTTATTCCTTAAAATGTACGTCTTTCATGATTTAAAATAAATTCTTTACGTTAAGTAAGGTTATTGTAAACATTAAGCTAGGACGTAAAATATATGAAGTACTTACCAACGCGTGAATTTATTTATTTAACAATGTATGAACAAATTTATGAGGAAAACCATAATCCACAATTCCGACAATAATTCCAATAAGGCTTAGTTTTAAGGTTGTCATCATTAAATTTCAACTGAGGAATTCTTTGTTTGCTCAATAAAGAAGCATTTTTGTTATTCAGTATATTAAAACATGGATAGCTACTGAAAAATTACGTGAAACTCCTTACCAGTCTCTCTGACATTCTGCGAAATCAAACAGTGCTACGGAGGATGAGCATTTCCTGTCTAAATATAGCAAAAGACGACGTTAAGCACATTCGCTTACAAACACAATCGGTTAGAGGGATACCGAATTCCTTTCATTTTTTATGCATTGAGGTTTCTTTAGGAGGCGTGGAACTGATGGACAACGGAATGTATGGAATGTTAAGGGAAGGTTATTTCCAAGAAAAGGAGGCCAATTTAGTCTCTCTGCAAGACCGTTAGGGCAAGTGAGTCAAATATGCAACATTCGATCCTTTCGTAACTTGAGAGATGAAGAAGTTTGTAGTATTTTAAACGATTATGTATTAAAAGTAGAAGACTCGTAAATAATGTTACTGTAACATTGATATATTAGGAGGAGTTCTAAAACAAACTGTGTTAGAAATAGGTGGATATATGCCTTAGCGAAAGCACAATTTTCCGCTTTATCAGATGATGAACTGATGGATTTCGAACTCGGTAATGAGAAGATCATGTTGTTAACGTCGAGAAATTACTATTATAGCAAAGTGAGAAAAAAGTGTCCTTAACCCTTTTACATACCCTTGAATCTGTTTCCAAGTGCTGTAAGTGGCACTCTGATTGCCGGTTGTGGATACCTGAAGTATGTTTCTTATTCAGCATGTAATGGAGCTTTAATGATATGAAGCAGTCAATAAATTTCGCTTAAATCCATGAAATATTATTCAAATGGTACTCCATATGTGAGGAATAAAAGAAAATAGATTTAACTATTGGGTGCTTGAAAGGCACTCCGTAAGACGTATGTCGGAAAGTAGAACTCGCGTTTAGAGACAAACGGGAAGTTCCAGATTACAGATTTCTGGGATCACCCTAAGCGCATTTCGGAAACAATGTCTCCATTCTCAAGGGTTCCACAATTTCATCTTCGCCTGCCGACATAAGGCTTACGGAGTGTTTTTAAACCTCTTATTCGTTTACAGCCCTGTTTCCGTCCTCATTTCTTTCAAATCTTTCGTGTTCAACTTTATATACCTCATAGTATTTTAAGCAAAATTATTTTTTATCACGTTTGAGATAATATGAGAACTTGTGAATACCTGTTACATAAAAACGAAGAAGACAAATTAATCGGTGAACTCAGCCAAGTTACGTTTGAACTGCGTTTATATAAAGTCCTGTTCAAGTCCTAGGAGGAGCCTAGAGCAAAAGAAATCGCCCTTGTGAGCTGAGTGATACGTGAGTATCGTAAATTTGCAGCTGTAAAAGTAGATTTTCCTTCACATCCACTGAGGGTTAAGGTACCTAACGCATTGCCGCTTAGAAATCAATAAATATTTCTACAGCGGTAATGCAAACTTATTGACCGTAACTTTCATCTACGACTTTTTTCGCCGAGTGATGTGAGGGCAAAAAACCTTTAACTTAACCGAACCCTTAACCACGAAACCCAAATCCAGAAAAAGCCTGAATCGAAAGTTGAATCTCGAAATTCCATTAAATTCTATTTCTTGCCCAATTAATCTATTCGGCGTTGCCGAAAATAAAAATTTCATTCAATTTTCAGCAAATTCGAGCGTGAATCAGAACCACCTCGTGGACTTTGGATTATATAGAATTTAATTCGGTTCGTAGGTGAAATACACTGAGTGAGGGGGCCTAATGTAAGGGAGAAAGGGAAGAGAAATCAAAGCGACATGATGATCGATGTATTTCGCGCCAAAGAAGGAGAATGGGGAGGGCCCTTTCCCCCTTCAACGGTCTCGCACCTGCTGCTGCGGCGAGGGGTCCCAGCGCACCATCGATTTAGCGACTAGGACAACCTCTCCTCCCCAACCGAAATTCTCTGCGTTTATTCTTCTTTCTCGTGCCACCTAGGAAGGACACCCGCGACCTTGCACAGATGACAGCGCCGCCTGCTTGAAAGTATCCCAAACGGAGAGGAGGGGAATGGCAGAGTTACAGCTAGGGGAATTATAAGGGTTATGCATGCAGGGAGGGAAGAAGAGATACTGTTTCATTGGTTATCAAAGGAGCTATTAGGTGGAGAAAAAGAATATTTTGATTTCCTAATCACGTGATCACTTTAATTCCACGTATATTTTCTTATTGGAGGTATAAATGTTAACCAGGTGCAAACCTAGGATTTTAAACCGACGAACTAGATTTCTTCTGTGCACGTTTTTTTAACAGCTATCTCTTTCCTTCAAAAAAAAGCGATACTTCAGATGCACGAAGAGACTCATCAAATTCATTCTCGCAAAATAAAGCCGATTCTTTATTGTTATTTAATTTAAACGTTTGAGGAGATGATATACATTGTGAAACAGTGTCATAGGGGCTTCCGGATATCCAAGTGGGAGACGCGTTCAAATTTTGAGAAAACGGACGCGGATTCGATTCCTGGTGGGGGCCTAAGTGCGAAATGACCTCAGCTGTCGGAGCACTTTTAACAATACTACTACTAACAGTGAAATCATTATGAGAACCTAATTTATTAGAGATTGCAATAGGTGCTTTATTGATAAGAAATATTCGAGAATGCGAGATAGGCTATTTATTGATAAGAAGGGGGTTGAGAGAGAAACAAAGGGAGGAATAATCTGCTGTTATTCTGTTCTCTAAGATTAAAGACCCCTTAAAATATTTCTGGTGCTCCTTTAACCTATATCGGAGGTATAAATGTTAACCAGGATAAGCTCAAATTAGCAATAAAATTATCAAGCCCTGGACATTCTTTCCAGTGTTCATCCGTACAGCAGAGAGCAGCAGACCATCATATATATAAAAAGTAAATGTCTGTCCATCCGTCTGCCCGTACCCCTATTTATCTCAGGAACCGCTTGCCTTAGAGATCTGAAACAAACTGAATTGTATTTATACGATGCTGAAACACCCAGGAAAACTATTCTCATCTCTGTAAAGGTCCGTGTTCGAACCTAGGAGCTCACAATACGTTTCCATAAGAGATGAACGTAAATTACGTTTTCATGACTTGCAGATGTTGTTTCTTTTACAAAATTAAATTAGAAACAATGGTCCTTCGAAATTGAGACAAGTGTCACAAGAAAGGAAAATTATCATATATTCTTATTTTAGTCGTAAAATATTGATATAGATCCGAAATTTTGGGGGTTTTGATAAAAACACGGAAATTTCGTTAAATATTCGCGAAATAAACAGCCCACCCCTTTGACGACTAATGCCATTGTTGAATGTTGATTTCACGAATTATCCCATATAAGTGCACGGGGATAATCAGTTCTTATAATTTTTACAAGAAATTTACGTAAAGTAGTCTTCCATGACTTGAAAAGAGTAGAATAAATACTATAAATAATGGTAAGTAATATATTGAGTTGAGGTATTGTGATATTACGACGGAATTTTTCTGTGCTTAGGAGGACCATATATAAGCGATAATAGATATATTTTTAAACTAAATTAAGTTCCGTTATGCTTGACGGGGGCGTTTACTAGTTTTGAATAATCTAGGATATTGTTAACTAGTGAACTGAAGGAGTAAGTCTTCGGAATACACAGACCAGACTAATTTCGTGCATGAAAAATTCGCAGAAATGCGTTCTGTTTGGAAGGCTTTATGACGATAGGGTAAAACTTCAGATTTAGGACATTAATGTAAGATAGATGAAAATTTATGAGAAAGTCAGAAATAGATTATGAGAGAATGAAAAGATAAGCAGATTTCAGGATGGTTTACAGAATAGCAAGAAACCAAGTTGTGGGTTAATAGCCATGAGGCAATTAGAGTAAACTTTTGATATAAGTTGTGAAGATATTAAAGATGAAGTTACGTAAAAATATTATGTTATCAGTAATTCAGTTATGTGGAAGTAATAAGTCTCCTTTCAATGATTGATTTAACTTCTTTTGTTGGTGCTTGAGTTGGAAGAAGTTTAATGAAACTTTTTTATTAATTATTAGGTACCGGGGAACTTTCGTAATACGTATTATTGTCAATTAGGATATAAGATGGAGATTGTTTTGTTGAAAGTTAAAGAGGATTCAATAAAGTCTATTGACAATAATAATATGACAGGAATAACAAGTGTGAAAAATAGCGGCAAGACTGGGTCATTAATAATAATATGATATCAAAATCAATAAGTATCTATTCATCGAGGCAATTATTCACTAAATTAACCACACCGTTAACAAACACCCACAAATAATTGTATGGAAAAAAATCTCAGAAATGATTTTACTTCTATAAAGGGTGAAATATAGGCAACAACATGATTAATATACGTTACGTGCCTTATATTATGTAAATTATTACTTAGAGTTATTTGAAATGACTTCTTTTCAACTAACTAACAGCTGACTCACTTCATAAATTAATTTATAATTTATAGGGGGAAGGGAAAATGTCCCCTGCACTTTATCCTTTAAAACGGTAAAACCACGCGTATTTTACAGTGAATATTATCGTAACGCTCTTCTGCTGGAAGGCGAAATGTGCAAGTAAACGAATCAGATCGAGTGAGGAGAAAGTGAGAAGCATGTGTAGAAATATGAAGGGATAAAAATTGGAGAAAGAAGAGGGTGGGGTGGAGATGCGAGAAGAGTAGAATTGACGATGCGCACAACAATATCAGCGCCTGTTTGACTGAGCGGAAAGCTTGGCAGACGTCCGGAGTATTCGAAACGCCATTATGATAATGGAAGGAGCGTGTCAAACACGACAGTGGCCGCGTCCACTCGGGTAGAGAAAGAAGGGAGAGAAATCTCCAGAGATGGAGAGATTGCAGCAGTGACTGAGTGGGAGTGATGCATCCATTTAAATAGCGGGAGACAGGAGTCTTAGATTGAGAGATGCTTGGTAGTTTGGGAGTACCTGCTCCGCCTTTCTCTATCCGACGTCTTTTCCGGGGAACGTGTTAGCTCTCTCCTTTAAATAGGTCTTCGGTTTGCATTCAATGACAGCGGTCGATGGCTTTCACCGGCTGTGAAAAGTAAGTCACTGGGACCCAAGATTTTGGTTTCTTCTTCCGTCGGAGAGGAATTCGGTCTCTTGTCTTTCGGATAGGCTTCTCTTTTTCTTTTCTATTGCCTGGCAAGGAGAAAAGAATGATGAGGTTCCTTCAAATGTGATCGATATGTTATTTTGTCGTCATAGTGTATTTTCGTATCATACACAATTTACCTTCCTGTAATACATAACAATTATTTATAATATAATACACAGCTCACTTGTTATATACAATATCATTTATAATTATTATTGATAATTATTTACCTCTTATTACTTAGAATATAAT
>KZ308669.1:375405-412635 GCA_000376725.2 Ladona fulva | reverse complement strand
ATATAATTATAGGAAATATATTTAAATAGGGAAATTTATTTCCCTATGAAATTGTATTAAAATAATCCTTATGCTGGAAAGGGAAATTAATTAGCACGGAAAAGCCGTACGGCTGAATCCCAAGGATAAGCAGGTGTGAAAATTAGTGATGGTAGTTGGTAGACATGGTAGTTTCCGTGGTTAGAATACTTGCCCGGAAAGTTGGTGACCTGGGTTCGAGTCCCAGTCATATCGCTATTTTTCACACCTGCTTATCCTACTAATTCCGTGTATCAGCTTTAAGGTATCCTTGAAGTAAAGATTTTGCCGGGTTGAAAATAGGAGTAAGTGTTATAAAACTTTGAAGGAATTTCGTGTTTAACGGATGCTTTTGTTGTAATTTGTTAGTTTGGACAAATTTTAAGGACATTGATAGAGATGTTAGTCCTCAATACGAACGTAGTTTCAATGAAATACAGCTTTATGGCTTATTGAAACAGATTTATGTGCAAGTAATAGTTTTGAAAATAGATCTTCACAGAAATCTATAATTGGGCATTGTCTCCCAGTCCTAATAGTCTAGTCCTAAATGTCAGGTCTGATGTATTAGAGCGGCCAAAATGTTATCACAATTATCTTTAGTTTACAATTGGCTTCTGAGGAAGTATGAAAATTATAGGAACCGGTGAAAATTTTTAACATGTAATAAGAGAATGTTACTCACTCCGAGTTCCTCTAACACTATAATCGCAATCTCTTGTTGTGGGCAGCGCGGATGGAAGCCACAGTCGACCAGGCAGAGGGTATTTTTCGTTAGAGTTTTAGTTGGAACCAGATTTCATAGAAAAATCATTTAGAGAAAATGTATTACCGTATTGTATTTGTTTTTATATAAAATCTGGCCACATCCGAAACTTTTACGAACCTTATTCAAGTGTTCGTATGCATTATTTGTTCGCGCGTAGTTTTCCAATTGTAAATCTGGATTATTATTGGGGCGAACTAAATAAATTCTAACACACGTACATTAGTATGCACTGTTTACTTACGTGGTTTCTTCGCGATGGTAGGGTAAGATGCTTCCACAGGAAAACCATGGCCTTGCGTTGAAACTGCTCACGTGCTTTTGGAATGAGGGTAACCTGATGGAACAAGGAAAAGTTGACCTTTAACAAACTACAATATTTATTGGAAGACGACCATGGTATGACTCATGGAGTTATCACCTGATCCAACTTTTCCTTGTTCCTTCATGGAAGCAATTTGTTTTGGGTGTAAGCTTTTCATCACTGTAGGTAGTACACCATAGTATACCATAAGCCTGAATTAGATTCTGGAGTTTAAGATAGGTAGATATTTATTTAGAAGTTTTCTAATAATTACCTTACAAGAAATTTTCTTAAAACTATAAAGTTACAATTTGTAGACAGAAGCATAGCAAAATCAATGATACATAGCCGATAAAAAAAGGAACAGAATAAAAAACACAAGTTACATCTTACGCTCATCCAATATATTTACATCTTGATGGAGATATTGTTCCAATTACATTTTTTTCACAGTATCTACACATACCCTTCTGAACGTTTTTTCATTTTCTAATTTTCGAATTATTGTAGACTGTTAAATAGTTTAAATCCATCAATTACTATTGATTTTCTTGAGAAAGTCGTTTTAAACTTATGTATTCTTAAATTTGAATTTTGTCTAGTTACATATGTATGATAGTCACTATTACTCGTACACGTTATCTACTTACATCAGTAGTCCGGTGCTCTTTATTATAACATAAGTAGTCCGGTAACATTTTATACACTAATTGTAATACATATAAAGAAATTCTTTCTTCAATTGTCATCCACTATAGGGCATTTAGCATGAATTTAATAGGGATGTATTTTCCACATCTTAGAATGACTTTCATTGCCCTTAATGTAGTTTAATAGTTAAATTTGATAATATCCTCGAAATTTCATAGCATAGGACCCTTTCAAGCTAAATTAAAATTGCCTAAACGTTCTTAAGACGCGAATAAAATTAAAGTCTGCCTTATCCTTAAGACTCTTTCCATTTAACTTTGTCGACAAGCAATATATTAGGTGTGTCAAAGATAATATTTTGGTGTTCGTATGACGCGACGTGACTGTTTTGATGCGGTTACCTAATTTATCATTAATTGCGGTATATCAGGAACTTTGTAACACCATATGTTGCACTTATGGCCTGAAATTTGATAATCGTTACTAACACGAATTCATAACTATGCGTTTGCTTTTACCCTCTTGATTTTTAGGGCAAAATCCTGGGGAAGATATGAATTCCCAACGGGTTCTATTTTTGGAAGTTTATCGGAGGCATTTCATGTTTTTTTGTTCCTTATCTGTTCTCGCTAATACCGTTGAAAAATTGGATTGTCCATGTTTCGAATAAAAGTAACAGTTTTCCGTAATAGGCTTCGTCGAGTCGAGAATGTCGCGATTGCATCTTTAAAAAGTCGATAGATGGCGTTACACAACACGAACTGTTGTTTTGAATGTCAAAAATACCCGTTTAATTTTGCTACCAGTCTTCGCTTTAGGGACGGAATTCTAACAGTGATTCGATAACGGCTTGAAGCTAATTTCTGTAGAATATCTTCCGAGGAGTAAGAGGATATTGTGGGGCATTCAGTCATAAAAACTTGTGTCACGTGATGAATGCCTTCCGTTCCACGGTTAAGGAAGGGAGGTATAACTGACAAATCATTTATAATCGTTCTCATCATCTACTATGTACTTGCATTGTTTATAAACAGCGAGTGGTATCGAAAATAAATAAGGTAAGGAGATATAGAGAAATGTCTAATGATTCCTTGTTCGACTTTTATTAGGAGTGCTCGATCTTGAATATCTCTTTTCTCCTCCACATTTTTATTCATACTACTTATAAATGCATATTGTTGGTACATTCTGTGGAACTGATATTAATATCGCGACATTTTGTCTGTGTTTGTTTTATGTATCAATAAAAGAGGGCATTCTTATGCCCATTCAATGAATCTAATCAAGACAAATAGAAATAATATTTCTACCTTTACCTCAGAATTTACATAGAATACGACAGGACAAGCTATTGGCCATTGGATTCTAGAATCTAATCAAATCTAATCTCTATTAAAGGATTTTACGTATCGACTAATAGTATTACGAAGCAAATGATTTCACCAAATTTGACTCCAAACAATAAATAACAGATTATGACTACTTATCTACAAATTGATCAACTGATAGTAATTAAATAAAAAAAGGAAAAGATATTATCATAACAGAGGTTTCACGAATGGATCGGTGTTGAGATTGAATCAGAGGGTTGAAGAAATTAGGAAGGCGGAGAAAAATAGATTGCCTGGGGAGAGAAAGGCGGGGTGTGGGAAATAAGAAAATCTTTGTCAATCTAGCGTAAGGCAGTGGAGATCTAAGAAAAAAAAAACTGGAAATATGTATGTATATTATCGACGGTGAAGTATGCTGTCCTCATACAATTTAATTAACTTCAATGTGTTTCATTCAATTTTCCATCCTAAAGGTAAAAAACTGGTGGAAAAGTAATTTTCGGAGGTTTTTGACTGGAAGTAGAACATCTTTTCTCATTTTAAGTATCATAAAAATAAAAATTGGCGTCTTTTCATAAAATACTAAAATTAGTTAATGCAGAAAAATAATATTTTCGTCCAGCGAACTCTCAATGTGGGATTATACGGCGCAATAGAGGGTATTTTTTCTCGTTTTCATTTGTAACAATGATGTTAGCTGAAATCGCGTCTTATTGAAAGTAAATGTTACTGATATCTTGAAAAAACCTTTTTATGAGCGTATCGTGGTAATTCTCTTGCATGTTATTTGACTCATGCTAACTTAATCTGACTATACCGTCACAATTAGTAGTTTTGTTAGAAGTGAATCTGATGACTCGAACCTGGGATCGCGTCCACCAAAGACGAAAGCACTGCCCACTTGAATATCTGGAAGCTAAAATCGACGTAAGTCTAATAGAGGTATTACTTCATTTACTATGGTCTACAAAGTTATTGTTCTATTATAGAGCTGAAACAGGTCTACTGATCCGTTATCTAATAAAATTTAAACAACGATCGGCGATTATAATAACTCTTTCGTTTTGAATATCGAAAAACCATGACTATCGAAAAACCATGACTGAAAAAGGTGAGCCCAGGTATGTTGGGTGCTTTTTACATCTACATAAATACCCTAAAAGCCACCTTTCGGCGTGTGACAGGGGGTGTAAACACCGAGCGCTCGAGTAACCTCTTTGGCTTATTGTTGTCGTGTATCGTTCGCGGAAAGAATGAGTCCCTCAAGGTCTCGTCCTCGCGTCTATTTATATTATTTTACGCTCATTGTCGGATCGACCGAAGAAGTAGGGGGGTCGCAGAGTAGGTCACATTAGCTCAAATATACAGTTCTCCATTATCCTTTTCATTGCAATTGTTCAGCTATCTTTCGAATTATTAATGTAGTAGTAGTAATTAATACTCCTATAAAAATAGTGATAAATAGTTATGAATACGCATGTAAATTGATCAACAAAGTTGTTGTTGCAACTGGAGCCCGACTGCTAGTAACTGAATCATTTCCTTCTTCTATTCCTCGCGCCGAACATCTGTATCGCAGTCAATGGCTCTAGTAACGCCTCTTACTAAACTCCTCACGGAGAAATATGTTTTATTGAAACTAAATGGACGTAAATTGCGTCTGTGCGAATGCCGAGCACGTGTGTGATCGAGGAATCATCTTCGTCAATTACCCGACGTCGACTCTTCGTCACTTCCCCGCGTTCTGTGATGAGATACCGAGGATACAGAGTGGGACGAGCCCTGTTTGTAGTAACACCTCCACAGCAGCAGACAGAAATATGGAGACATTTTCCACTCGGAAGGAGATAAAGACCGTTTCCTTCCTTTCTTTCTCCACCCATTTTATATCTGTCCACGTCCTTCTGCACCCCCTACCCTCTCACCCCATACCTCATTTTCACCCTCTCTCAATGGAATAACGTTTTTCGGTCGGAATCGTCGATTCTCTGTGAAGGAAATCGAAAATGCGCGAGAGGCGATCGTTTTGCGATTGGACCGCCGCGACAGCACCTCCGCGATTAAGCAAACATCTGAATATAGTTTCCGCCGATAAAGGAAGCGTTGACTTGGAGTGGGAACTTATTACGCGCCGTGACCCGAATTCTTCTTCCCTTTTTATCTCATCCGTCGGTTCCTTCCTCCGGCTATTTGGGAGGATGCCAAATGTGGCACTTTACCTCACAGTTGCCACGTGGAAAAGATTTCGGGAGAATATAATTTGCGCTCGCTTGCAAGAGTTAGTTCGCTTTTCGGCTATTTGTATTTGAAGGAGAAAAAACTTCGTTTTTTCCCATAAACCCATTTATAAATCGATTGATACGATTGATACAAGGTTTTCAAAAGAGCGTACCCACTACTGGTCTACAATAATTCATTTTATTGTGAATTTTTTCGTGATGAGGAACTCGACAGTTTTCTTGCTTATACATTTAATGATTTTTGTTAAATTGCTAATGGTCACTTGTTTATACATTTGTAATGATACAATTCAATTCAATAATTTAATTTCATTCAATAATTTTTAACTGTGCCCAATAATAATATATATTATAAGTAAATGAGAGTACATCTCCTCATTTGAGTAGTTTGCCATTTGGGACATCCTACACTTGTTGAGGGGGTTTCCAGCTCAATCAATCGTTTTTCTTCCTTTTAGAGGATTATGCGGTTTAGATCGTTTTCTAAAGAGTAGTCCTTTTAGAGGTGTTGGTAATTTAGCCTACATTATTGATCCTTAAGTAAATAAATAAATATTATTTCCTTAATTTAAGAGAAGCACTCGGAATAAAATATAAAAAAATGTTACAAATCGATTATGGAACCCCTCCTAATGACTAAATTTCTGACATCATATTCCATCATTCCTATGGGATCTTTCGATATTTCGGTTGCTACGATATCTTTCAACATTTCAATTGCTATCATATCTTTCGATATATCGATTGCTATGATGTCTTCCGATATTTCGGTTGCTATGATATTTACGATATTTCGATTGCTAAGATATCCTTCCGTGGGGTCGCTCGTGTTCTTATTGAACGATAATATTTCTATCTCTTAGAGGATTTGCATAGCCCTGCATTTAATCAATTTTTTCCTCTCTTGGGTTATTAGGAATAGATCTGCATATATCCAGCAGCGTGCGTTTTTGCACTGTTGTATCGGTCGAGTTAATTTTCAATTTTTCATAGATTGCAAATGTTTAAAAGGTTGATTTCTGGTGGTTTGTGTTTTGACTAGTGTAATCAAGATATCATCATAAAGAATTTCCCAACGCAGCAATTTTCTTTTAATTTATAATTATATTTTGTACATATTGTAATGACATATGAGGTTTGGTGGAAGAGAGACCTACAAGGTCCTAGCCTCTCCAATAAAGGGTCTATCTATCTATCTATCAAATACCGAAGAGTTGATTCCGGGAGTTGTCTATTCCGAAACTAGTTAATTCCGGGAGATATTTAAAGCATCACTTCAACAAGCATAGAATATGCATTTTTCGTTTGTGAACACAAATACGCAATTTGAACACAATTAAACTCTCTTTACGCATAGACGTAATGCTGGATGATTTCACGCAATTTCCACAGAAGAATGATAGAAATTATCTGAGAGTATCATCATTCAAATACTTGCGCACATCTCGATACGGAACGTAATTTAGACTTTGCGGGAGGACTGGAGGCATTAAACCACAAGAGAAAATAAGCTGCGAAAAGTTGCTTAAATCGGTAATTTAATGTATGAATTGTATGGCGAATCTAGCTAAAGCGGGAGAAAAATGCCTCGGTCCGGGAGGCTGGAGATTTTACAAATATTTGTCCGATTCCGGGAAAATCCGAGATAATTGTCGACCCTAATTATGACACGGCTGCATTGAGTGGCACCATACCAAACAGAAGTGGAATCCAGCCAAGTTTTGTTTGAAAGGTTATATGCAAAATATATTTTATACGGATTTTATGGTAAAAAATGTGAACTATCACGGAAAAATTGCTGGGTGCACTTTCGTATCAGATTTCTCTTAATCCAGAAGTTTTCCTATGGGTAATGAATCAGTATATAAGGTATTTATACGTTTGTTTGATTTCTGTTTGCATTTAATTCAGAGATTTTGAGTTTTCGAATAGAACCTTATTATATTTTGATCTTCATCTAACTTGGTATTACATTTTTAAAATTGCATTTATTAATTGTCGCTGAACCGAAAGGTTTTTTTCCGAATTCAGTTTCCCATGCAGTATGTAAATCCCAATTTTCCATTATAAATCGAATAAATGTACTTACGGTGCAAACCGCAGCCTCTGAAATGATCAAGTTTTGTATTGCTAAACTTGATTGCTTTAGCCAGAGGTCTTCGTACGGAAAGATTGATTCGCCGTATGACTGCGGTGAGATGACTTTTTCGTTCAGTTTGCGTGGATGGAATCCACGTACGCAGCATGTCTGTATAAGACCACCCACCGGAGATACTATCTAAACTGAGTTTTTTCCTTGAAGGTAAAATCGAATTCGCATAAGGGTGCTCAAAGTCACCTCAACAACCTTGGGAATGTGAATGAGTATTAGATTGAAAAATTCAACGAAAATTGGAGGAAGTATACTTTGAAATATTTTGGGCGCTTCTGATAACGGCATACATTCTTTGTTCTCCGGGTCCTATTGATGGAAACAGAAAATAGCGATGTTCTGTAGGTTATTTCTAGAAAAGTTACACCTATTATTGCTGGTGAAGTAGTAGCTATATTTTCGTAAACGGTTATGATATTTAAACCTTCTTAGTGCATAACTAATGTTGGAGGTATGACGCATCTGATGTAAAAATTTTATTTCCAGCCTTCGAAGAGTTTTTTATGCTATGAAATGTGAAGATAAAATAATAATTAGCAGCAAAATATTTATCCGGAATAATTTATCCATCTACTTTGATTTCAGTCTGCTTTTTTTCTATCTGAAAATCGATAATATTAAATTTTGCGATCAGACAAATCAGAATTTCTCCGTTTGTCTAACTCAATAGAATTATAATACTTTCTTTATTTCGTTCATTCGTTTTTTAACACTGCAGCGTGTCAACATAGTAACAGGTAAATTAATTATTATCTCTCTCATAATATACGTTTGTGCTCGATTACTTATTCCTACCGGTATAGACATTTGCCTATGTACTCCCATCAATGTCAACCATTCCTTAGCTCCTTTCCCATAACATTGAAAACTCCTTCATCACATTGTTCTGGACCTCATTAGTCCGGCGATCTCTGGGAGTTCTTCCTGGTCTTTCAACTCCTCTTCTTGATTTTATAAATGTATATCGTTGGTGTATTCTGTGAAACTGATATCAATACCGTGACATTTCATAAATTTTAGCGACTGTTCGCGTAAAATATGTTGGCGTCATTATTTCTCGTCTACTTTCCTTTAGATGTTTATATTGTTCTATATTTGTTGTTTATATAGCTCTGCTCCTCACACTTAGTTTTACGTCCCATGCTATTAACACATTAGTTCTTGGGCACCAATTCTACTCCATTGAAATTCTGCTTTTACTTTTCTAGATACATATACTATTACATTACATAATTTATTCGGAGTGAGAAGATTTTTAAAATTAGCGTGTTAGGGTTATACCTCAGATACCTATCTTAAAGTAAAAACATATGAATGCCTTGATTCTCCCAGATTGAAATTTAAAATATCAAACTGTCGAGAACAATCCAACAGATGTAAAGGTATCGTAGAAACCTTTACATCTGGACCCAGGGTGGAAAGGGGCACTTAAGGCTGTACATGTTTACTAGGAAAAATTATGATAATTTAGAAACACTTTTGGCATAAACAATTTTTTTGGGATTTATTCTTTCAAATTAACCTTTGAATATACAATATAATAAACTATTTAAATTGTAAATTTTATTTTTAAAAAGTACAAATTTACCTGTCTCGCCTTACCACTGAGGCGGAATGGGATACGTATTGTGCAACTTATCCATCTTGGCAAATTTCAGACCTACTTCTTTGTCATCGCTTTCGACAGTAAAGGAGTTGTGGGCCCGCTTTCAACTCCTGAAGTGTTTTATCCAGCCATTAATAGGCCTAGAATAAACTTCTCCGCGATAAAACACCCAGTCATCTCTACCATCATCGCTAGAATTATTATCATCTTAATTTTTACATTTCTTAATTCTTTTATCGTTGCTTTTTGCTTCTTCATTCTTATGTTTATTAACTCTTTTCTTCGCCCTGCTACTTTCTCTTATAAATTATTTGCTCCCAAAAAGTTTCGACTCAGCTTTTCCTTTCTTTTTCTCCTCTTCTTTGTTTATCACAGCCTGAATGGTAAGGTTCATATAGTTATTTGATCATATTTGTCCGTTGGTATTCTTAAAATAACCCGTAAAAACAGTGGCGTGGTGCCCCATTCTGTCCCTACCCCTTTCCACCCCTGGGGTTGAATTTTGGATATCGACCTACCGACGCTTTGAGACTTATTTAACAGTATAACTGCTTTAGTTTCATTTAAGAAAACTATAGTTTATAAGCCTTTAATAACTGGTTGTTGAAAAAATCACCACTTTTCAAGGGAAACTGGTAAATTTAATCTCAAATAACTTTGCACAATACAACATAACTACAACAGACACACGACATGTTTCAACGCATAAGCGTCATTTCAAGCGTTTTCAAGACGCTTATGCGTTGAAACATGTCGTGTGTCTGTTGTAGTTATGTAGTATTGTGCAAAGTTATTTGAGATTAAATTTACCAGTTTCCCTTGAAAAGTGGTGATTTTTTCAACAACCTGTCATGGAATACTACAAAGTAAATCGCCGCTCCGTCGAATTTATCCTTTAATAACTGTAACTGACACCTTTGCTGGAAAATCGCCAAATCTTCTAACAGAACCACACTGAGACAGTGTAGGGCCGTGACAAAATGGTCCAACGAGCATGCAACTGTTTGGAGAGGATTGCTCAAGTAATTGAGTAAATCAAGTACTGGTGCTAGTTCTTAAAACGATAGAGATGTGAAGGTCCTGTTGCGCCCCATCGCCGCATTCCGACCCAAGTGCTCTGCTAGAGTGATGATATCCATACTGGGCAGTATGTTGTGTTTAGTTGGAAGAAGCTCAATTTGTTTACTAACCCCACATCTGCAAACATCATCGTCGGATAAAACCAAAGGCTTATGCATTTTAAACCGCTTGATCGTGGGGGATTAATTGGACATATTACTCCAATATGTTTCCGCCGCGGAATATATCCGTATAAATTTATTGCGGAATAAAACAGGACGCTTGTGATGTAAAAAAAAGAAAACAACTCTTTCGTTAGCGACATTCTTTCAGCGATGCATAGATAACTCGCGTATGCTAACAATCGACCGCCCGTATTCGCGGAATGACAAGCACGCGTGCGTGTCATGCAAAACTCCGAAAAATGGAATTGATTGAAGGGTCTGGTGGCGTGAGAGGTGAAAAGCGACTGAATGGAGTGGGAGAAATAACGCGAGGATAAGCAGATGGGATTAAATCTCAGCGTACAAATCACCGCTGACAAACGAAAATAAAAAAGAAATCCTTTCACCGAAGGAGATGCACGCAGCCGCTGCGGTTGAGAAAATCGTCCCCGCAATGGATTCCGCGGATTTTTCCCCGAGGATTGGGAAATGTAAGAAAAGAGGAAAAGTAATTGGGAATCTACGCCGCGGAAGAGTCGAGTGAAAGAATTCCTGTGCAGCAAATCCGAGGAAGTTGGAACTCGGCAAACGCATCCAAGAATGTCGCCAAATCCCATTTTAGTGCGCCGGATTCTAGTTAAATATCCGAGAGGCCTTGATATCGAAACGGCATCAGATTATAGCTCACATGTTCTCGGGATTTTTGGGCTAGAAAATAAGATAGAAAAATTCCAGGATTGAAGTTTAGCAGTATGTGCATGTAGGGTTATTGCCAAGGTTAACTTCCTCTCGAAACGTCAAAATTCGGGAAAAATTGAATTTCGGTGGTAACCATTTCGAGAAAGATAATAATAATAATAATAAATGACTTTATTCAGGGCAAGATTGAGACTAACAAGTCTCTTCTTACATCTAACCCTTATAATAGAATTTGATGTTAATTATTAATAACATTAATAGAAAGATGAGTAAGGAGCTGTAGTTATTACTTAGGAGCAAGGAATGATGAGATGCGATTAGTTCAGAAAGTTAATAACATATACTTTAAATCTGAAAAATATAAACTCCCATTTAAAATGCTGATCGCATTAAATTCCCTACCGTTTCCTATTATTCATCAATTTTTGTAAATTTTTAAAACGATATACGAAATTAGCTGGAAAGGCGCACTTTGATCTAACCTTTCCCAAACATCCATATTTCCATACCCATATATCTGTCTATATTTTTATTCCTTTGGTGTGTGAATTACGGATTATTATCGAGGTATCAAATGACAGGGAAATAAGGATGAGGTACCAAACTTTGGACGTAGAAGCATGCCCCTGAAAAATTAAGTATGAACAGTAGTGAGAAATGCAGAAATAACTGGGATTCGAACCCAAGACTCCTGACTGACAAGGGCAGGTATTTCAACTGTTTAACTCCGAACTGAGTCAGTTCAATTCTGTAAGGGTTATGTTAACCGAAAGAAATTGGCTGGGCATGGTATTCTTGGGATTGAAATCCTGGAACGTGGGAGACCTGCCTTCGAGTCCCAGTCATGCTTATATTTTCACTTCTATTTGCCCATTGGTTTTCACGGGATAGGGAAATAATGCCCCCCTTTTCCTTATACGACAATTATACTTTCACTGTTTACTAAGCTGAGTTACTTTCAGTCTCCGCTTGGCCTTTTTTTCATGGCTTTGTTGATATCTATATTAATGGTTCAGAAAGCTACTTCCAAACTGTAGAAATGCTGATGTTTAAGATCAAATTGTTTCGTAAGTTACACATTTATTATTTATCTATATTAAATTTCACGATATTATATCTTATCTAAAATCGATTTCAAACTTTATCATGGAATGTCAAACGAGATATGGTCGAAAATATTGATCGAATCTCTGGAATTGCTTCTGAATTTCTCTTAAAGTGATACATAAATTTGTTACATTAATAGTTGATAGAGATAGACTCATAAAATTACATATTATATACAATAACTATTGTTTTGCATACTGTGAAAATACAAGTGGGGCGATAAATTTGATTTCGCAGGAAAACGAATATTCTAAGATATAGGAAAGTAGGCCTTTGTGACCATGTAAGTGCTTTACCCTTAATGTGACAATTTTTGCTTGAGCCTCCTTCCGAAATGGCGCTGCTCACTAATTTTAACTTCTAGCTGCTTTTCACGTGATCACGTGATAAGCATTTTGATAATTGCAGGGAAATATTCTTCATCTTTATTTTAGGTCGAGAAACCTATGATTTAAAGATAATTCGTTATAAATATTAATCTTAGAAGAAATAATTTGTTTATATCGGTTTATCAATTAGTATGTTTCTCGTGGAAATAAATTCATTCTGCTATACTTATATTAACCTCAAAGTTACGTAACCAAACATGCTTCAATTTCAGTATAAGATTTACATATTAAAAGAAGAAATCGCTAAATTCAGAGCGATTTTTTAAATATCTAAGCCCTTCTCAAATTAACACTGGGAGATACGAAATATTGTATGAATTGAGATGCATTTACAAAATAGAATTACGGGAATTTCAAACCTTTGAGCTGTAGCGTATTTCTATCCTAACATTGGGTTTGGCATATTATTGCGCAGCAATATTCATATGAGTAATGGTTGTCTCGTAAAACTCGCGGTTTGTGAGACATAGAGCTGCCACTAGAGGGCGCAGATAAAATTTGCACATCGTGCTTCAGTGTTTTTTTCTTGAATTGGTCAAGAAGGGTTTTTTGTGTTAGTCTCAGTGTTCTCAGTTCAATCGCCGTCAAGTCAACAGCGTCGACCTGATGTGAGTGAGTGTGTGTGTGTGTGTTGGATTTAGCGGTGTCGTCAGAGAGAGAGAGAGATGGACTCGATAATTTTTCTTTCTGTCATAAGGGATATACTTAATTTTGTTAATTTATTGTAGCAGTGGATTTAATATATTGATGTGAACAATTCTCTACGATTAAAAAATCCATTTCTTGGTCCTTCGGAACATTGTGCCACCCCGTGAATTTACTCGACAATGGTTCATCCTGCACACTGAAAATTTACAAGATAGACGAGAACATTAATTAAGGCTCGTTATAAAGAATTAGAGATAACATATATAATTCATAGGAAAAGTAGGACCTAAGCTGCCTGGAAAATGTGTCCTTTTAAAGTGAAATGTTCGCTCAAGTCTGAGGTAGAAGGAAACAGCCGGTAGATGAAGAATGGATAGGGAAGAACGTTCTCTTATTATAAAGAACAAATAATCCTCAGGAGTTGAAGTTGTCGCAAAGAACTAAATGATGAATAGCTCGTTGGAACATGTTGTCACGGATTTTCCCTGAGTTCAGATAGCGCCGTAATAAGAAATTTGACTGAATATTAATACGTGAATATTGCTAGGCGAGACAGACCAGAGATAGGCATCTAATTATTTTTCCAAGTATTATACGATGCTTACTCATAAAGCAAAGCTATGTTTAATGTTTATCACGAATAATATGACCGCGGTGGAGGAGTGATTAGCGTGCAAGCGCTCAAACTCCAAGGTCCCGGGATCGAGTCCCGAATAATCGGATTATTATGATAAACGAGATAATGGAACTTCGTATTTTCCTCACGATTTTATTATTCGATCGGGTTCTGTCTTCCAGCCAACATCAGGTACCACCCATGGAAATACGGAGAGAATTCATAGCCTGTATTTTCATGGGTTTTATTTGGTGATGGCGGTAAGGCCGAAATCGGTCGAATAATGAAATCGTGTTGAAAATACGAAGTTCAATTTTTTCATTTATTGAATGGGGTTCCACAAAGTAATGTTTAATCACATTGATTACGGTTATTCTGGTTATGGAATGGTTGTGTGTGTTCGCTTATTAGTAGTAAGAAGGTCTTCGAAAGCTAAGATCATTTTGCACGTAATCCCCCACCGGGAATCGAACCCGGAACCGCTTTCACCGAAGTCGTACACGTTGCTCACTTGGCTATCTGGGAGCCCTATGTTCGCTAATTTTACTGTTCACGTAATTCACATAGTACTCTTCTCCTGTAATTGTCTAATAACTGGATGTTCGAGAGGGTGCAAATTGAATAAGTAAATTCCAAAGTAAAGTACCTGGTAGTCAAAAGCGCACACGAACGCGTAAGTTCCAGTTGATCAGTGAAAAAGGACTCTGGAGTAATTTCTCCAGACTAAATGTCTTGGGGAAGTGATCCTTTCCTCCATCCAACTCTTTTTTATTTCCCTCCGCCAGAGCCGCCCTCGCAATTTATCTCGACCATTCCTCTACCCACCTGAGACACCGATATTAATCACTCCCCGAAGATGCCTCCTCACCTCCGAGATGTCCCTCCCAATTCCTCCCTCTCTTTCCTGCGAGTTTATTCCAAGACAAGGTGATCTCAAGATGAAATTCCATAGATTCTCATCGAGTGTGTGTTTGTGTGGAATACTAGCAGAGAACACCCACGCCTGGTTGCTTTTTCCCCCATCTCCAAGGTAACGCAATTCCATTCTTGGACATCCACTCTCTCCGCGTTTCGTTCTCCAATCCTTTCGTTCTCCCTTTTTCTCGTCGCGAACGCCACTATTCCAATTTCCTCTTCCCCCGCATCAGTCCTCCGTATTATCTGCGTCTCCCTTAAATACACCTTCTTCCCAATTCCGTTCCCTCCCTCTCTTCTTAAATTCGAGCTGACTTTTTAATCTCACTCGCGAGGAAAAGCTTATTCCTTTCTTTTCTCACCCGCCTTTTATTTACTAATCTTCATTTATTACGTACAGAAGTAGTGATATCTCGGCTAAGGAAGGTAATTCATTCTGGAATCACCGTCTTAGTGAAATTAATTTTTTTTCCATATTCTTAAGTAAGCACTGTTTAAAAGCTACCATGCTCATTCATATACAGCCTAAAAGGTTACCATATATACGTGTATCTTTAGATAATATGTGAAAATTTCAGCTATGCAAACATGCGCGAATATACGATGAAAAATTCGCTGATGGAATCCGTATTAGTCCGGAGATTTCGAAAAACGACGAAGAAATTTTCGCAAGTGTAATATTGCCGGCTTCGGAGGCGCAGGGTTTACTGCTATAGCGCAGAATACACCGGTATCCAGGGTTCGAACCATCTTTGAAAATTTGAATGCAGGATTGGTCTTATTAGACTGAAATAAATTATTATTATTATTTTTTTTTACTCTTTGAATGCTCCCACTTTACTTCTCAGTCACAGGACTGGAGAAATTCACCTATGCCGAGTAATTCACCAAAGGGATTAGGATCAAACTATTTTACTCTTTTGCTTAAGTTTAACGTTGAATGTTATTTTCCTTTTTATTTTAATCAATTAGCATATTCAAGGACTTTTTTTACCTGTGTTGCATGTACTTAACAGGACAGATTTTTGTAACTGTATTATAGTTTGTGGTGGTATGCTAATTCTCATAAGATCTTCTGGAAGACTTTTAGGGACCACACCCGCTGCAGAAATAACGATTGTTGGTATAGTGACACAGTCACATTGTTATGTTATTGTTATTGTTTGATGACTCGGTGCTGCCACATTTTTTGGGTTATTCAAGTGCCTAATATTTAAGTTATCCCCAAACGATTGTTGCAGAAGATGTTTATTGGCAATGGTAACGTCTATTAGTAACGTTCTTACATTATATTCTACAGCATAGTCACTCGTTAACCGAGTTATCATTATACGTTAGTAAATACCTCTGCAATCAACAGAAGATTATATTTTATTAGTGAAGTTGGCTGTATCTATCACAGTGCTATTTTCGAAGTAAATACACATTTAAATGTCTGTCACGATTATGAAATAACAGGCAACATTTATCTAAAATGTGCGTGTGGTTTTTCTATTTACCCTCCTCCTGCGAGTGAAGTAATACGAACTTTTTTGCTGTTGGTTGTTGTACCTAGAAACGTCTTTTCAGTCTCAATGCTACTTGGATACGCTTTTGCTACTTCCAAAACCTTTCCTTTAAACACAAGGCGGAACATTTTAGTCTCTTCTTCCTGCGGAATCAACTAATTTCGCAATCCGTTCCCTCGAAACCTCTTTTCGCATTCTCTTCTACCTCGAGATTTTCTTCTTTCTCTCTGTTTCGCATTCTCCCTTCCCATCCCTTCCTCTTCCCTTTTCGCCTTTATCATTGCTCCTTATGCGCTTCTCTCTTCCACTGCCTTCTCTTGTGGGCTAAACCTTTCTTCCAACCGTTCTCCCATTCTTCTCGCTCATTTGAACCAAATCGCCTATCCAGCCATCTTACTTTCCATTCTTTATTCCGCATTCTCCCAGTGTTTCCTTGAACCAACTAATTTTGTTATGTTTTCTCATTCATTCCCTCCCACCTCTAATTTTCCCTTCTTTCTCATCCGATATTTTCTTACTCTATTCTCTTCACATCTTTGGAATGCAAATCATGAAAGGAATACTCACGTTCATTTGGCCCAGATATATTTCTTTCACATGTTAAAATGCTATTTTTTGAATTTGAGTGTGATAAATATTAAAGTCGTCCGTTCGTCTTCGATCTATGCCTTCACTTTCCCCACTCTTTTCATGTCAGATTTGTTCTACCTTAATTTCTTCTGTATTATTCAGCCTCTTCTTTATGCATGCTCTTCTTTACTCTATCCCTTTGGCTCTAAATAAGAAAACTCTATCCCTTTGGCTCTCTCTCCTAAAAGTTCCGTTACTTTAATCAAATCTTCATTTCTTTTAATTGGTTGATCGATTTCAGTGGTGCGATTTATCTTAAAATATTAAAATATTTTAAACTGAGATGAAAAAATATAAACCTTGTGGAATTAGCTAATAAACACATTGAAATCTACTGGAATCATATTAGAAATACAAATACCATCAAATTTGCAAAATTCCATGGAATAAAAAGTAATCAGTCGTTATTTTCTGTTTTGCGGTACTTTAATTTAATTTAAACACGATTCAATTTCCTTCACAAAATTGAATATATAATACATCCGTTGCGTTTAACTTAATTAAGTTATTGAATTTTATTTAATTTTCTTTATTGAAATCTATTATTACAGATAAAAGTTTATATTTTTGAAATTTTACCACATTACTACCTCTAGATTTGCGGTTTTCACGCCTCTCTTATCCGTGAGTATTTTCCTGCTTACGATACTTTCTTCCAAGCCTCTCTATACCTCATAGGTATTCTATACCCAAAAAGCTTTCTATTTCTTTGTCTATCTCAGTTTAAAACACTATTCTCCTGGAATACATTGATATTGAAGATGGATTACACCTAAGAGAGTTTTCAGTCCTATTATTTCCAGAATACGATGTAGTTTATTGATTTTCTGATATTCACAGGACTTTTTCTTACCTTCCTTTTGCCTTCTTCCTTTTCTTTTACACTTAACCCCTTTGTCTGCATTCTGCTTTCCTTTATTCACGTTTTCTGTCTCCATTTAACACTGTACCTATCCTTCCTTCCCTTTCTAAATCCTTCGCTCTGCCCAGTTCTATTCTCCCATTCGCCCCTTCCCGTACCTTCCCCCCCCCCCGCCCTCCTGAATCTACACTGTCCCCGTACAAAATAAAAGGAATTTCGATCGCAGACCGCATTCCATGTCCTTGTCGTTTCCCAGATGTGAGCAAGAATCTCGGAAAAGTGGATTGCGAAGGGGACTTCCACAGCTACTCTCTGGAGGAGGAATAAAGGGGAAGAAAGATGGCGAAGAAGATGCGGGAGATAGCGAAGAGAAGGGATTTCGGGCGGAGCGATAAATTCCTTCCGCGACGAATTTTTCATGAGTTATACCTTAAGACGGTCCGCCATGTTCTCGTTGTGAGTGACACACGCTCTCACTTTACGCTAATTAACATTTGTGGGGCGAAGAACGGAAGGAGCCATTGCGGATCCCTAGTCTCTTTTTACATGAAAACGTGCTCCCAGCCGTTGTTTCTCCTCGCTTGCAAAAACTCTTTGAGGCCATGATTTACATCGCTTTAATGGGGAATATTTTCAGGATTTCGTGGAGGAAAATTTTTTTACCTTAATTTTTATGCGATACGAATCTTATCGAAAATTAACGGAGAGAATTTTGCGAAACGATAATATAAAAATGTAGCCTTTAGAAATTTGTATTCTTTTTGGATTACGCTAAGTTAAAAATTAAAAATACGAGTTTCAAATAAAATCTGGTACCTGTGTTTATTGGTTTTTTATAGATTGCCAAAAAGAGACCGCCTCTTCAGCGAATTGCATATTTTTGTTTTTAACGTATGCCTAGGGAGTGAAAAAATACAGAACTTATTCGTGGAATGTATTTAATTTTTATTTCGTCATATTCCGGAGATCATAAATGAGATTAATCTGCAGTAAAATAAGAAAAATCTACGAAAATCAATTTGATGAATCGTTTCTTGGAAAATTGGCGATGAAAATTTTCATCCTAAATTTCGAAGTGCTCAGTGAAATACTTGCTGTTGATGTAAAGTTACTTAATTGAGTTATATTTTCTTAAAGTAAAACTTGTAATCAATTTTATATTACTTACTCCTGAATAAACTTTTAATCTAATAAAGGAGATATGAGTTTTAAAAAGCTTGAAAGTAGAATTAGGCTATGTTTTTATATTATATTTATACAATCACATTCTCTGATAGATTGTGTACTTCGTCGAGTTATTTTGATTTTAATCTCGTCACTTCATCTTCTTCGTAGCGCACTGCGCGTTTTTCTTACCTTACCAGAAAACTTTAAGTAATCGAATCTATGATACATTTTAAATTAGAGGTTTAAAAACACTCTGTAAGCCGTCTTTCGGCAAGCGGAACTCACGCTAAGAGACAAATGGGGAGCTCCGGATTACCGATTTCTGGGAAGTCCCAATGATCATTTTGGAGACAAATCCTCCATCCTCAGGGGGTTTCCACAAAGGAAGTCACCGGAGTGTTTTTAAACCTCTAATTCGTAAACAGCCGTGTTCCAACCTTCTTTTTCTTACTACATTTTAAATGCTCCTCTGCCGAAGTAGCAAGAAGGAATAAAAGTTTATAAAATTATAAAAATATTTCTTAAGGATGCATTTCTTACATCTTTCACTTGAAATCTCTGAAGACCACACAAGATTTTAGCTTCATATCCCTTCCCTTTTATTCCTATCTTAAGTGCAGCGCTTGACGTTAACTTCTCAAAATATGATTCACTATAATTTTTTCGATGTCAAACGAAAATTTAGTGAATGCTTTGAACCGTTACTCTTTACATACTTACGACATTTTACCGTAGTAACTTATTGGACTTATTGAAATAACTTTCGTTCCTTTAAGACTAAACTGAAAAGAAAACATTCTTTTTCTTGTTTTTTCCTTCTCGCTTCCTTAGCGTCTTTCAATTCACATCCATTTTCAATCAAGGTTACCTCGCCATCTCTTCCCTGCCATAATTTACGATGCTCAGTTCCCGAGGAAATACGGATTAATGGAGGCAAAGAGCCCCAAAAGGTCATTATTAGGGAAGGAAAGCACGCAGTAATGGAGGAGCTCAATTCCATTGGGGTAGCGCAGTTGTGAAGGAAAACTTTTCCGTATGAATCAGGCAGGAATTTGATGTCATTTAATGGAATCTTCCTTTAGGTGCTCCATTGCCATAGTCATTTTTAGGTTTTACCCTCATCAGAAGTGCAGAGGTCCTAAATCAGTCCCTGAGGAAACGTGATAAATAAAAATCGATCGGAGCGACTTCATGCCATAAATTTATAGGGGTTTTTAGTCTTTTTTTCATTAACTTCAAATATGAACTCTGAAACTCATACTTGATTTATAGTCTAGTTTTAAATTCGACTAGGCCCAAAGATTTATTTTTTCATACTTACCCATTACGAGTATTTTGGTGGTTTTAAATATTTATTTATTCTGTAAGTGCACATATATTTGTTCAACGTTCATTCTTAAGGGGTTGTCATTTTAGTCCTCTTTTTTGTGAATTTTCATATGAGGAAAGAAAGGACGGTCTCCGTCATCTTACGTCTGAGAGAGAATCTCAGATGAGAAATTTAATCTCATTTCCCTCCTCAGTCAGAATTCATACTTATCTCACAATATTATATATTTATTTTAATACTATTTTAAAAACACGCATATATTATTATTCACAGATTTATGTATATAAAAATAGAAGGTGCAAAGGTGGGTGCAAAATTCTTTAACTATTTTTTTTCGAAATCGTTGGTTTAAAGAAAGCGACAAAACTACGAAAAGGTTTGCTTTTATAGATTTGAAAAAATTACCCAGTTTCTCATTCAAAAATACTTTTTGAAGAACAAGAAAGAAATTAACTGCACTGAGCAAGAAAGAAATTAAAAATATGTTTTGGAAAGAGTCTGATAATATTAGGACAAAAATTTGAAATCATGCTGTAGAGACCCAATGTCGTCATAGAATATTTTCTATTCCGAATATCAAAAATGAGGATATGTTTCAGTGTTTTCAAAGAAAAACAAGCCAATGCTAGCCATACTAAACAGTAAATCTCATCGGGATTGAATGAACGTGAAATATTCGGTCGAACGAAAAAAAAAAATTAAAGGGTTTCCTTCTTGATAAGTACGTGACTGATTACTTAAAAATTGGTAGTGCGCGCGTTTTATGCGATAGATTAGGGTAGTACTTTGATGTATGTGAAATGGATAAATGAGCAAAAATAATTTTTGATTATCAAAGATGATATTTGATGAATCTTAAGAATGATGACAGTTCGCACATTACTAACTAATAATTTCATAAAAGTTGTCGAAAATTTAAACTCTTATCATAACAATCTAAAAACCACGAAAGACGATTAATTTGTATCCGATTATTCAATGCGGATTTAGCGAGAAATTAATGGTAAAACTGGTTGCTTGGCTAATTAGTAACATAAGGGAATGACAAACGGATTTTGTAATTACTAGCTCTACACAAAGATTAGGAAAATATGCATTTATTTTGAGTAAATCTCTTCGAGGTGAAATTTGTTGTAGGAGAATGAATGGCTTTGTTGATTGTGTATTCACTACGCTAATTACATAGCTTTTCTGTCTTTTCAAATTTAGGAAAGGAAATATCCACAGCTAGCTTGACAAAACAACCGAGTAATTCGCTGGATTTTACTTTTACAAAGCTGGATATTCGAGGTTCGCGTATATTTTAGCGTAACTAATAACCCCGTTTTCATAAATTCAACTAAGGGCATAATTTAGGCTGAAAGTTTAAGTAAATATATGTAACATTGATTTTTACAAGTAAATAAAAATGTATATACACTCATAATAAATTGATATTCTTGCTATGTCCTTGTTAGGCTTATGGGTTAATGTCCCTTTCTGTTCCATGCATTTCATATTTGTTTGTTGATGCCTCTTTCGTTTCATACAGATAGATCATATTTATGAATCAAATTCTCAATCTCCCTATTCTTTGATCTCCTAAAGATCACATCCATTACATTCAAACTACTTTTTCTCGGTCTCCCTCTCCCTTTCGATAAACTAACGCTCTCCAGATGTACCACTGTTCTATTTTCTCGTTATTCACTCAGAATTATTGCTCACGGTCATCCATATCATGACATATCATCATACTGCACACCACGTAAGGTTTTCTTTAGAAGCCTGAGAGTTTTCAGGAACGTTTTACACAAATACACAAATGGCTTTAATATTAAAAGCTTTTGTACGTGAGAACATCATGATATACCACATTCTTCCATAACAGGAGTCAAATATTAGCTGTAGCAGTTCTTTCTCAGTGATCTAAGTCCATTGTAAGAGTGCCCTTGTGATATACTTCAAAGTAATAAGAAAAGTGATTAGAGTAATATATGAGTTCTTATAGATTCTATTTAATAGTGAGAAATCAAGACGATTACGACGACGAAAAATCCAGGTTAAAGCTGCGCCATATGTATTCCCCAACCTTTTCTCGTTGTTAATGTCCATAGAACGGCCCCTCTTTGAGGAATATGACGTAGTCAGGCGGCATTCAGTATGGGCAATACGTGGTCAGAGCATCGACTCCCACGCCGCCGTATGTGGCTCTTTCAGACCTCTCGGACCCGCTATCTACTAATTCACGTAGCTTCCCAATGCTTTCCGGAAGCTTGGTCAACATCATGACCCTCACCGGGAATTGAACCCTAGACTACTCTCGCCGAAAGCGAACCCACTTGGTAGTATGTTATTATTTATACGTAGTTGGAGATATTAAATTATTTGGAGGAAGAATGGACTTGAAAAAAGTCTGACGGGACCGGGAATCGAACCCGGGTCTCCCAATTGCCGGTCGGGTGCTCTGTCCGTTGAGCTATCCCTATATTGAGCAGAACATTTCTCCAAGCCATTCGGGAGACTTTGTGGGCAAGGACTTTTTTTTCAAGTCCATTCTTCCTTGGGATTTTTCCTGGGTGCGCCATCACCATCTTGCGCAAAGTCACCCTTACCCGTTTTCCTAAATTATTTGGGTTAAGAGTAGTAATAATGTTAAAAAAGCTTCGACAACTGAGGTCATTTCTTAAGGAGAACCCCACTGGGAATCGAACCCGAGACCGCTTTCATCAAAGCGAACGCGTTGCACACCTGGCAATCCGGGAGCCCATTACAATATTTACATCGGAATGGTGCATCTCAAAGTAAATCCTGATCACCTAGGATTCATACCTACAACGTATTTGATGCTAAGAGTTTCAAGGAAATCTTTTGTATGATCGTATTTATTAATTAAGTTGAAAAATTATTGAAAGTAAAGCGTAAAAAATAAAGCTTAAAAATTTATTCTATGTGCCGGAGTTAGTCTCGTCTAAGCTAATATCAAATTAAATATTGTAAAAAGAGTTCACGGATAAGCAATAGGTAACGTCGATGAAAGGTATTCATGCAGAGTGCTTTAAGACACTTGGGTGTCCCGAAAAGCTGTTTCGGAGCACTGGAAGAGATGATTATAATCCACGACGAATTACGGAATACCTGGGCGTCTGGGCCCTTTTATCTTATGCTTAAATATATTTTGCGATTGCATGCCTACTTTCTTCGCCCAAATCTTTGAGCATTATACTCATTCGTGTCTGAGATTCATCCGACGGGATCGTAGAACAAATTCTTATCCTAGCTTCCCTCAGGATCCCTTTCCCTATATCTCTTTCCCCATCCTTTCCTCCATCCCAACGTAACTTCCTGTTCCTTTCCTCCCTCGGGATGGATTCCAATTCCGTCTCTTTTTTATTCCTCGCATTTCCCCTCTTTCTTTCCTTCTCCTTTCTCCCTATCTTTTGCGCCGCGACCACCTAAGGAGATACGTCCTCAAACGCCTCCAAATGGGCCTGGTCCCTCCTCCTTCTCTCGATTTCCTTCCTAGCCGATAAGAGCGGAACGTGTCACTCTGTCGGCGAGATAAAGACACGAGATGTGTCGAGAGGGTTACTGCGATTTAACCCGGCTCAATAAAACTCGCCAGGTGTTCGCAAAAACCCATTATCCCGTCCGGGACTTCCGTGAATCTTTTTTCCCGCGTAGGAATAAAATCAGATATGGGAAACATCGAGCGATGCACTTGCAGGTAAACACGGAATCGGACATGACTATCTCTTGGAACTGTGGATCTTTAGCTAGGAATCGGTTTGTATGGAGTGACGAAAGAGCACGACCCCGCGACGGTTATAGCAGGAAGACAAATGATGCGAATACTGTCGGAATCGTCATTAAGGTGAACGTGATATGTCGTGGTTTTCTGCTGAATCCTTGCGTGATTCCTCACTTGCAGGGAGAAGAGTTTAACCTTATCCGGATGAAGTGATGGAGACCAACTAATTGTCCGCTGAGATTTTGTATCAATTGCCATGATATAGTGTTCGGAAACGAAAATTATGATTCTTCTTTTCCTACTTGAGGATATTTCTGAGGGAGGCAGTATTACAGCCGATTTATTCTAATAAAGCCTGTGGTTTCTGATGCCTTAAATATTTTTTAGCAGTCCCTGTAGAGAAAATTATATGAAATATAAGTTTGTGATATATCCTGGAGTATGTTTAGTGTTTTTTTTTTCCTTGCGGCATCTACATGAAAAATAAACTCAGTTAGTGATTACTATTTTTGGGTGTATTTATGGGAGATATGGGATGGTTTTCATTTGTAAATTCGTCTAAATTGTTGTTTATATTCAACCCTTAAGTAGAATTCATCATTCGTTTTTTCGCCTCTTAAAATTTACGGATTTTTTCAAAATAATTAACGATGATGATAAAAACCAACGGAGTATCATAATTTTGCGAACTGCATTGATAATAATAACAATTGTATTTCAAGAAACTGTATTTAATAGCGAATTATTGCTTAATTCATATATTATGGAGGTAAAACTCATAGAAATTTATATATACGAGTAAATTATCGCGATAACGTATGATTTGAGGAGGGGTAAAAAGATTTTGTTGCAATAAGTGACTTTCTGCTTTTATAGATATATGAAGTGATGATGATGATTTATATTACTAGTCAATAAACGACTACTTACAAAATAACACCGTTTCACAAAGTCGAGCTTGATAATGTTGCATTTTAGTCTTTTGTTAGACAAAACTGATGGAAATTGAACTGTTAAGATTCACATAATTCTGCAATATCATCTAAATCAATATACTCTGATTCAGATTACTTGGAAAATGGTCAAAAGATAACTAGAGAGTATTATGCGTCGTTATTGTACCGGTTAAGCGAAGAGATCAAGAAAAAAACGTCCTCATTAGAAAAAGAAAAAGATCCTCTTCCATCAAGACAATGAAATGGTGCATACCTGTGCAGTTTCGATGGCCAAAACTATGAAATTAGAGTTCGAACGATTACAACATCCACTGTATTCAGTGACCCCAGTGACTTCTTTTTATTTCAAAACTTGAAAAAATGGCTCGGCGGACAACGGTTCGCGTCGAACGAGGAGGTCGTCACCCAAAGGAAGGGACTTTGAGGAACTTCCGAAATTCTACTTTTTGACCGGCTTTAAAAAATTAAATAAACGCTTGAAAAAGTGATGTTTAGAGTTAAAAGGAAATAATGTTGAATAATAAAACAAATTTACTCAAAATAATTTGTTATTCTCTCTTTTTCTAAGGACTTATTGAACGACCCTCGTACTTATCCCGTACAGGATAAGCATGAGTCCTTTGCAATTTTCATAATAAAAATAACAACCGTTTTCGAAAAATACACTATTCAAGTACTAATAATGGTAAAATATATGCCTTTGTGCGCATCTACATCTAGGCGCATTCTCGAAAGTCGCTTATCTCCTTGAAGTAATGGGTGAAAATATAGAGTGATAATATCCTTTGTTTATCAGTTCAGCTAATCGTTTATGAAAAACTGAAACATTTACTGAATAGATTATAATACAAATATCTATTTTTTCGGATGTATTTGTAGTCAGAGTTATTACCTGTAGGCCAGCTATACAGTGATATGCGCATTCCATTGAGATATATGTATAAGAGGTGTTGTATGTCAGTCTCAGTCAACAGGTCGATTGCGATGGACATATCGATTGCTACAGGGCATCCGGTGAGCTGCAATTGGTCACTGACATGCTTCTATGCTACGGTTAGATTCTGTTTAATTTTAATTTATAAATGTGAATGTATCTGTAATAGGTATGATAAAATTAAAAAATAAGCTTCATAGATTTAATAAACATGAAAAATTTTGCAGGAAGAGTTCTCGGGTTTCCAACCGGGTAATGTTATTGGTTTGCACCAANTTACATTGAAAGATCTCGTTCTTTCCCGGTGAATAAGTTGCAGGAAGAGCTCTCGGGTTTCCAACCGGGTAATGTTATTGGTTTGCACCAACGTTTCGGCCACCTTCTCTGTGGCCATCTTCAGGGCGAAGTAAGTAACTTCGCCCTGAAGATGGCCACAGAGAAGGTGGCCGAAACGTTGGTGCAAACCAATAACATTACCCGGTTGGAAACCCGAGAACTCTTCCTGCAACTTATTCACCGGGAAAGAACGAGATCTTTCATGAAAAATTTTGCTAAAATATGTGAAATAACCATTCCAAATGTAATGCTATCACTTTAATTAAAGTAATCCCCAAATATTGTTAATACAGATCGATTGTAGTCTATTCATGCCGTTTTCTGAACCTCTGTTTTACATAGATTGGATATGAAATAATGGCGGCGCTCTATAATTCTTTCTCTCAGTATATCCATTTCTGCCGGCGTCTAATGTTATACGACAGAGATGATGACCAATTCTCTGCCATAGTGCTTCCCACAAAAGAATCATTCCTTAATTTTCATCTAAATGCCATACCATACATACATAATCATACCAAACTGTATCGATTGATTAAGATACATGTTCCTGTTATGCAGAATATCTGTAGCAGTGTGACTCCATGCATTTATTAGGCGGTGAAACGTTTTACTGATGCACTTTCTATACACGGTATATTCTCCTGTACATGGTATCATACAACAGCCTCCGATTGAATGACTTTCACTGCTTTTCTTTTACATTTTGTAATTTGCTTCTGAAAGGTTACTGCTCTGCTATTCAGATGACAACACAAGAGACGTTACTTTTTGCCTAACCCAAACATTTTGCATATTTAATTCTCTATGTGTGTCATTTATGATTGCGTTTCGTAATAGAAAGTCTCAAAGCAGCAAGTACAGTGAGAGAAAGTGACACGAATGAGTAAGTATCGTAATATAAAGTATACAAATAGCAAGTAATAAAATTATGAGGGTCAAACAAAGAATATTTTTTAGGATTCCCGTCCCAACCCATCTTAACCCGGTTCAGAAAAGCCAAGTCATTTATTTATTTACAAAGTTCGGCCGCAGAAAGACATAAGTCTGGTGGCAGCTTAATCGCATAATATACACTTAATTTAGAAATTTAACAGACAGTACACAATAGATAATCGCTACTACATGTTATACCCCTTTTATTACTCTATTTATGAACGAATACTTATCTAAATCTGCCCTTTTTTCTCAGCTTTAACGTTTGCTTATGACCCTTGAGCAGTATATACTATAAATTGCTATGTTGTTCCAACCTTGTTTTGCTTGTTAACACGGAAAAGTGAGCCTCAAAACAACGCCTCTTGATTGGATACCCTTTGTTGAACTTTCTGGATTATATTTCTGTATTTTCAGTTTTGAGCCATTCTTAAAGAATTAAACCAGCGAATTTAATCTTCTGAGTAGATCTGATTCATAGCTCGAGGATTTACTTACTCTTTGCTTACCAGAACTTTCATTTCATCGATTTTTGAGAAGGAGTCTTCTAAACCAATGTGATGTAAAGACGCTCTCTCCTCCATTCCTTTTCATTCATCCGTTCGGAAGCAAAGAGAATGTTTTTCGCCGGAGAAGAAAACCTTTCGATTCCGTTCGTCTCAGCCGTCCACTCGGCGTTTCAGAAGCGTTCGGTTACTCCTGAGAGTGTCGGATGTTGACGGTCAAGAAAATTGGTTCCTAAGTTGCTCCAACTCTTACACCTTATTTATTTTCTCATTTCTTTCCGTTTATACCTTTCTCCGCATCCCTTTTCTCTCTCTACCGTTTCGATTATGCCCTTGATTCATTATTTTCTCTTGCGATCCCATATTTTCCGCCTATCAAACTGCTCACTTTTTCCTGCCCTTTCTTTTGCCGGGTATCCTGGACTTAACGCTACCTTATTCTAATCCAATTAATGTATCACGTATAAAATTCATTGAGGTAAATGACGAGCTGGGTGAACAAGGAATATTTCCATTATGGCCAACTTGAATAAACAAATTAAAGTATTCGCATGAAAAGGAAACGGAATTTGTTATCAAATGTATCAAGCTGATGACGGCAAGAAGAGGTTAAAGAAATATTTCAAATTCGGCACGAGGCCATGCTTAAGTTTCTTACATCTTTCAATCAGAAAAACAATTATTAGATAAATAAAAACAATTGTTAGATAAATTCAGAGGAAATACATTTTCGGATGACGTAATTGATATTATGCGACCCCCCTGCTACTTTGCCCGATCCGACAGTGAGCGTAAAATAAGAGCAATAGACGCGAGGACAAGTCGTTTTAGAGACTCTTTTTTTCCGCGAACGATACGCGATAGTAATAAGTTAAAGAAGTAATTCTACTCTTGGTGTTTACACCCCCTGCCACACGCCGGAAGGCGGCTTGCAGGGTACTTATGTAGATGTAGATGTAGATTATCGGCTCAGGCTTAACTTGGTGAAATTCCATTATATAGCAGTTATTTAAAAATATTTTAAATTTTTTCAAATAAAACTTCCACTATCAATTTTTGAAACTGCATAAATTGAGAACTATCGAAGTTACCAACAATTATAATTTGGTCTATCTTTCGCATGTTTCATTAGTCATTGGGAATTTCACGATTGAGGTAAATGAAATATTTAAATATATTCAGTTTTAAGTTCGGTCTTTTTTTTACTTAAACTTGTGGCCTGACATCACATGAATAGGTTGTTTGTTCATGCTAGCTCTTGATTGCTTTAGATCCCAGTCCCAGAGTCAAAGTCACATATGATTCTTTCGCTTACATTTTCCTTGGGTTATCTCCGGGAAACGTTCTCCATGCTTAGAGTATCCTAAATCCAAACTCTGAAACATTATATTATGTTTTATTTGGAACATCACGAAGTAAAACGCTACAGTATTCTTGTGTCACTTGTTTTACCATGCAGCACAGTCCTCAGCTTAATTTCTTAGATACAAATGTTTTCATCCCAAAAATATAAATAAATATTATAAATATCAGCATTTTCATGCTTAACAATGGCTTCAACATGCATTGATATTCAATTCTATTCCGAACATTTCTCGGGTTATTTTAAGCTCAACGGTTAATTAGCTTAGTGGGAAATTATAGCTTATGCTTAATTTCTTTCGTCAGGAATAATGAGTTGAATGAACTTTCGTGTTGCATTATTTTTACGAGGAAAAAGCAGGGAAAAATTCAGAAGATAGAAACTGATCTTCATGTTCGTATTGGATAAATAAAGAAAAGGCGTTCCCGTGGGAATCTAATGTGTCAATTGCAATCCAGGAGACAAATCAGTTGACTGCTTTTTTAGGAAGTCGCTCTCCAAGGTTTTCTGGTCAAAATTGAATTTTATTGCCAATCTGTAATTTTCTCAGTATAATAATGGCGTATTGTTGGAGACTGGAAAATGCGCGCGGAAAGGTTTGTGGCAAGTGGCAAAAAAGCTAGCGTTGGTGTAAAAAAGTAAACTGAAATGCGATTAAATTTGTCCCAAATATTTTCCGAATAATGCTAGTATGATGAGTACAGTTACCTATTTTTGCCGTGATAATTGTGGGATGCGATGAATGAATGGTCGTCTGAAAAATGGGTACAATTAATGAAGGAATGGATTTTCTTTCAGGGTCGACACATTTCTTTACGTTTTTTTCCCAGTTAGTTTGTTTGTCAGATACATTTTGTTTCTTGAGATTTTCTCTAAGTTTCTCAAATAGAATTCACCGAAGCTTTAACGATTCTGTGGATCAAATAATAAATGGGCAAACATGTACATACATTATAGTTTAAGAGACATTACACTGGAATTTTATAATAAGTGTGCCATCTGCTTGGAGAGAGGTTATTATATTTAAAAAAATTGAACATCTGCGATACTGAACAATGATCTGCATACATAATTCACTTCAAAGGAAACTTTCCTTTTCTTATACATCGCAGAACATACTGCGAAGAAAACGATTCGGGAAGTTTCTTACACAAATATTGAGGCGCACAAAAGATGTCTCCTTCTTATTGTAAAGGCAATTTTTTTGACGTCCTTCCCTTTACGGCTTAAATATTTTTTTCCTTAGGATCTTTATCCATCCTTGCGCTACCTCGCGATAGCAGCGGTTGGAAGGGAGAGGAGGGAAAGTGGAAGCTGTAGTTGATTAGAAACTGACGCAGGTGCGGTGGTGCACTGCGTTCTGGGAATGATTGGATGGCAATGCTTTTTGACCCGTGTAAAACCAGATCGAATGCTCTTTTACGACCGCGGCGCCTAATACAGGGAAATAAATAAGAGAGGAAGTTGAACAACAAGTCGAGATCAAATGCGTTTCCCATATTGCTTCGTATATCACTTCCTGCCCTTTTCGGATCGAACGAGAATAAAAGAATGTTTTCCTGGTCGTCATTGCCGGAGACGTTGCTCGTGAGCTAAGGAAAGCAGCTAAAAGATTATTAGACTTATAAAAATCTTAGTTTTGAATTTTTAAAATGTTCATACCGGCATCATCCGGCAATGAGACATTCGAATAGTGAAATAGAAGTTTCTATTAGTCAATGCAGATTCTGGTAGTTACCTGTAATCCGCGTGTATTTCAAGTATTGTTTCAACATTTGTTACAAAATATTGAATTAAAATTCATTAGACCATATTGAACTGTTTAACAATTTAAGATAGGCCAGGAAGGTTTCAGTAAGCTCATCCGCAAGGCTAGAGGTTCAGAACATATAATGAAGATAATAAATTAAGGATTTAATATAAAACACAATTGATCATAACAAAAGAGAAAAATCAGGAAGGGAATTTATCTACCGTTAGAGAAAATGCCATCGAAATTTATCTAAAATAATTCCCATAATAGATGTGGCTTACACGAAGTCTATTTTACGTGATTATGTCTGTAATAAAATATATATTGTAATTTTTTATTAATAATCTAGAAAATTCCAAGAAGAGTGATTATTAATTTCATACATCTTCATCTACATAAGTACCCTTCAAGCCGCCTTCCGGCGTATGGCAGGGGGCCGGGCGTCGTGAAATTTCATATTTCACGACGAATCCTCAAAATTCCCGTTATGCGAAGAAATTGGTTTTATCTCAAAGAAATCTTACTTACATACGACAAGGTAAATAAAAAATTCAAATGTTTGAGATGGAACTTGAAGGAAAGATTTATATTAATTTGGCCAATATCATCAAATAATGTTGCATTAAATGACATTTGCGTGTTGCAGCGTTAGGGTATTCGGATCTGTTGAGAAGGAAGATTGGCGACAACTATGAAAAACCTTTTGATAGTACGGTGGAGATCATTTCGCTTAGTTTGAAAAGATCCGGAGTGGATTTTGAGGAAAATATTCAGCGAGCAGATAGATGGGATATAAAGTAGCTTATAGGATTTTCTTGTAAAAGAAGCGGAGTTGATGGCGGAAGGCAATTTATTCCTAAGTTCGCAGGCGTTGACTACGAGTGATTTTCCGAAAACTTCGTCTCCTTCAGAAAGTTTTCGGGGACTTCCTGTTTTATCAGCTGTGAGAGGAAACGCTAGATATATATATATATATATATATATTTCAGAGATGGTGAAATCCTAACNATATATAAATATTATTTAAAATTATGAATTACTAAGGATAGGAGGAAAAGTAGCCATCCGCTATACGGATGGTAGGAACAAGTTGACTTTTGCGGATTGAGTGTTTTAAGAACTTAACCCAATGAAAATGTGAAAGAGGAACAAAAGGAATCGAAGGAGAAATTGTTCTGTTTTGGTAAATTGGTGGTCAGAGCAAAAGCCCGAAAAGTAAGAGACTCGGGAGAAAACTGAGACTCGAGTCTCAGCTACCGGAGAATTATTTCTTTTTCGTTTCTTTATCTAAAATCAAGCTTTTGAACCCTGCGTTTCTCATAGCTTGTTTTTTGATTTGACTTAAAGTCTACCTTTTAAGAATTTTCTCTAAGTTAATAAGTTTCTACAGAAAAGTTACAATGCAAAGTCTCTCTAATTCTTTCTGTAGAATCCTAAAGCTTTATTATAGAGTAATTTTCTTCTCCGGGTTCTTGAAAATATATCTCTGGAAGTAATTTTAGTTTCTTCCCTACTACTTCTCCTTCAAACTACATTATTTGGGTTATACTGAGAAAAAGTTTGAATATAACTCATTCAGCATTTCTAAAGGAAAAGTAAAAAAAATCAGCAATCTAACATTACCCTTCTTTCCTATTAGTAATTAAATTCTTCAAAGTAATGTTAGCATTGAAAATATAGGCTTATGTTTTTGTTAAACATTAGTTCATGGTATTTATGTTTGAGGAATCAAAATTTCTGATCTGTCGACTAAATGGTGGCAATGAAGATAGAGCAAAATAGATTATAGATTAGATTAATATATAGCACAGAATAAGGTTTAGGATATAGCACAGAACAAGTTATAGACACAGTATAAAACACTTTACTGTATTTGAGTAATTAAAAAGGAATAAATGCAGAGCTTAATTCTTCTAATGCCGTTGGATCACAGACAGAATGATGAAAGCGCCATTTTAAGACTTCTGCTCCTATGAAAACTAATCTAATTCAGTAAATGCAACCAACAATTGCAGGGAAACCTCGGAGAGAAACAAATGCGCGCTTTCGTCGTCTCGAGTCGTCGTAATTAACGTACTTTTTCGATGCGGTAACATTATCATTGGAAGAAGGCACTCCGAACTCTTTCAGCCGAACTAAATGACATTCTGCTTTTCTCCGTAAAATATTGAAAGTCTGCAGTGCGGCAAAATTCGCTTCGAACTCAACCGAGTAGAAATTACGGATGCCGGTGAGTTACGAATTATATCCATATATCCTTTATATTGGCAATTAAGAAAGCGTGTTACTTCTCCACTGTTATATCTCATTCCCTTGTTTGTCGTTTCTCCCACGCGGATAACTTATAATATCACAGCGCGGTTTATTGGTCTGGAAAGCGATAGATTCTGAAGCATTTATTGTTTAAGATTCCGTATCCACGGTATTGAGTTACGTCCCGAAGAGACTAATGACTTAGGAAAGATCTTAAATTTAGCCCCTTAATGCCAACCAATATAAAAAAAACCTGCGGGTTATGGTAGATGAATCAGCATTAAATGTAAACTTGATACAAAAACATGCAATACTTTTTATAGACATAACATAAAATAAAGGTGTGCATAATATGAAATGATGTAAAAAGGCTTCTATTACTTGATTTTTTGATTGCTAAAATATTCGATGGTTATAAATACCTTATGAGAGATGTTCATTAAGTAATTTTTGTGCTTGGCCACATAATTGCAGATTTTATCCGTAAACTTGCTTGTATTGTATCTAAATTAATTTTTTATTCTCATACCTGTTGTGTATAATTTTGATTTTACCTTTTATTTCTCAAAAGAACATACATTTTTGTTGTTTATTATTCACCTAAAATGAAATATGAAGTATGAGATGCGCATAGTCATGTTTGAAAATGATTTATTCTGCCCTATTACGAAAGTTAATATACAAAAATTCCATTAATTCTCTTTTTAAATTTGCGTTAGAGGGAGTATTTCTTAACCAATTAAAAGTACTTGAATTGATGCTAGAAAAACCTCTGTCGACATTTGCCATCCCCTAGTACTCTGTCTGCTCGAAGTGGGGGAAGATCAATAAATTTTGAAATAGATAACCTTCTCCGCAAATTGGAATGGTTGTAGTGGAGGCAATGGACAAAACCGAAGATATGAAGCACAAAACTTTAGAAAGGAATTCTCCAATATCCTCGGCACACTCGAAATTCCGAGCAATTGCATTGCTCTCAAGTTGTTCTGAGAATGCTGGTATTGGGTTCTTCCAACAACTATTCTACCCTTATTTCTTCACATATTCTCCCTTTTTTCTTATTACTTTGAGTACATAATCGTCTAAGGTCCCTTACGTTAGTTGAAAACACGAATTGAACAAAATCATCCCGTAGAGGATTAATATTTCCTACGAAGGTTATTTTTCTCATAACATACACAGTATGGCGTGACACGTCACGAGGGCTGTGTAAAATATTTAATAATCCCATATGTTACCAAACTTAAAATAATTGTACATAACACCTGGCTTCTCTCACAGAGGTTGATTATATGATTAGAATTGATGAGTAGTAGTAGTTTCTGTTAATATTTCTTCATTAAGAGTATAACGGAGAGTAGTCATTGCTACATTTTTAATATTTGCTGCTTTTCGAAATGTTGGTGTAGCAAAAGCAGCACGATTTTTAAAATAAATTTAAATGTGAATCACTCTGCTTTCATTAAACCATTTGCATTATCATTCCCGATCCATGCTAGAAGGTCGATAAGGATTTGGTCGATAGAAATTCTACATTGCGTTCCAGGGAAGGTATACGATACTTCGCTTCATAGCAGTAATAAAAGTATTACCTTTTATTACTATACTAATGAAATATTCGTTTGAATCAAGAAAAAATCCTCATCACCCATTTCTCTTCGAAAATCGAGGAATTATTCTTGGATTTTCTTAAAATGTTTAGTTGGTCGTCATTTCATCACTGCATTCCAATCTTGTATAGATTTTGCGAATTTTGTTGACAAAATTTGGAATCTGCAGCAATAGATATTTATGTAAACACTTACGTTTATTAGATATTAATTTTGGGTTTTCATTCAAACATTGCGTTTCTGTAACACATCTTATTACATATTTAGGTAATACGATATCGACTGATATAGTCTGAGAGAAGAGAGCAGTAGTGATTGATCTGCTACCTGGCATGATATGTAATAAAGGGGAATTTTCGAATCGTTGACATAATTTTTTACCATTAATGTTACATATCTTCATTTCTTTGTATTCATAATATTTTTACGAATCTCATTGGAAATATTTTGATATTTAATATGCATTACCGTATTTATGAAAAAAAAGTTTCTCTTAAGGTCAGCTAGATATAAATGAAATTTGGTTTCCCTTAAACCCTTCTTGGCGGGTGTTTTTTTTTTGTTGTAGATGCATTTTTATAAGCTTCATTTAGCTGTTTCCGAAAAATATTAAAATATTCCTACGCTTTTTCTTTTCTAATCCATCCTTATATATGAAATATGTTAATAATGGCTATTGGTGTTGATTGAATTGAATTAGAGACTTTGAAGTCTCAATCTCATCCCATTAAGATGCTACTTATTTTCATATCCTACCCATACTCTCTCGTTATTCCCCTTATAACTTTATACATTATTCCACATATCTATTGCAACTTAGTATTCTGTACATGTAATTCTTTACTTTAACCTGAACTTCATTTTCTCCTCATTCTTCCCTCAAATGCACTACAATATTTCCTGCCCTCATTCATCCAGTAGCAACTTCCCTTCCCACATTCTCCAAATATGCCACATTTCTCCAAAATCAAAATCATCTCTGGTTTGAATTTCGGATCCCTGCACATATAAATGAGGGGAACTGAAGTGTCAACGGTCGAGTGCGTCGCGGATTTCCTGTTTCCGAACGAACGCCATAATTGGGGACGTGTTGCTGGAGTTCAAAGCAGGCGATTGTATGAAAATTATGAGGAATGAGAGGCTGTAAATAATGGCGGTGAATTTTCGAAGAAAATGGCGGAAATTGATCGTGAATGCGGTGGGAGCGAAAACAAACTGTTAGAAACGTTTGCGTAAGGGAACGAATCAGGAATACAATGTGCAATGTTTTGTGATAAATTTTCTTTACGTGTAAACTTCGAGTGAAGCCATGGTAATGATAAAGAGCGAATGATAAGAAAGAACTGAATACGCTGAATTGNGTTTGTAGTGGTTGTTAATTATTTTGTAAGTAGTAAAGTAGCCGTTTAAATTGTAGATTAGAGTTGTTTGTAAACTATTGTAGTTTATGGACGGGTAGCTACATACTAATTTTCTGTAATTGTATATGTAGAACTATGCAGTATTGTTTGTATTAATTATCCAATGTAATGTAGGCTAACGTCGCCGACTGACGTAGCGTTGGACTGGGGCGGTATTGTTAAATAAATAACAAACTAAACTACAGTTAGGCTGTATGCCTCGTGGCAGACTTGTTGTTACATAATTACTTAATATTTACACTATAAATACACGATACAAACAAAATATACCCTCACTACGTATTAATTATATACCTACATATACGGAAATGTTAAATATACTACAAATAAGTATCACAAAAATAAGAATACATGAAATGTAGTCTACTTTTTCTGGATTTTTTAGGGTTCATAACTATAATGAATAACATGGACTTATTCAAGTTATCAGGATAAATATACATTAACAGCCCTAGAAAGTAATGTTCGGTTAGAATCAGTTGATTCAAGGTTAGGCGAAGATTATTTTCAACCACGATTGGCAAATACAACTAATTAATTTGTGTAGCTTCCAAAATGATTCATCTCAATGTATGCGATCTCAGTTTACGTAGATGTAATTAAATGTTTATGTAACGAAAATAATTTATTTTTCATCTGCGGATTGGCGGAGTCAATAATGCCTGTTATTAATTACAGAAAAAAATTACAATGCAACTATTTCTTTATTATGTTAACAACATTTCATTATTTTGCTATTAAGATTTAAATTATGGGTTAAATATAACTAATAGTTCATAAAATCAAATATAGTTTCTAGCTTGCGATTTAAATTTATTTTATATGGCACATATATCCGTTGAATTCCCAAGGAGAAAAGGACATGAAAAAGTCTGACGGAACGGAGACTCGAACCCGGGACTCCCAATTACCGGTTGGTTGCTCTATCTATTGAGCTTGGGGTATAGCTATCCCACCATCCATAGAGCAACCAACCGCCAATTGGGAGACCCTGGTACGAGTCCCGGTTCCATCAGACTGTTTTCATGTCCGTTTATCCTTGGGAATTTTCCTAGATGCATGCCTTATCGTGCCAAGTACCTAAAACCCTTTTCCTTGTGTATAATAATAATAATAGACTTTATTCAGGGCGAGATTGAGACTAACAAGTCTCTTCTTAAATCTAACCCTTCGTCATATCAGACAAGAAAAGAGAGAGATAGCTTGCAAAAGTACAATGAAGAAAACTACTTTGTGGATTAAAAAACCTAAGCTAAGAGCTCAGGGAAAA
>KZ308669.1:349375-375300 GCA_000376725.2 Ladona fulva | reverse complement strand
AGTTATAAATATATACATATTAATATTTTAAATCATTTGATTATAAACTGGTATATTTGTGTCTTTCCGTACATGTAGAACGCTTTAAATTTCTATGGTAGAATTTTACGAAATAAACCACTCATCACCTTTTCTCCTGCTCGGATCCCAACACTATCTTTCTCACTAAAATCGTGTAATAAAAATAGCGAAAATTGCACAGAACCACCATGACCTATCCTAGGAAACATCATCAAATCCAGCCTGTCTGACTCCATCGACAAATGCGATAGCCGAGCTTAGAATTGGACATTCGCAGAGACGGAGCAGATCGGAGCGATTTGGGCCGAAATTTCCAAGAACTTCTGAGTTCACTCCTGGGGATAAATATCTTTCAGATTAACAGGGAAGAGAGAGAGAGAGAGAGCTCAAATACGTTGATAGTGATCAAACGAAAGGAGAGTTCTTCCTATCGCCTGTAGAGCGCTCTGTCCACTTGTCCGATCCCCTCCCCGCGGCCCTGTTTCGATTCTCGGAATGGCTGTGGTCGTGACGGCGAAAGAGGATTCCGATGGCAAGGTAGGGCTTTAAATGCTCCCCACTCCCCCGTCTAATTCCTTTAAAAGCATTTACATGTATGAGCAGCCGTAAATTTCTCCACCCGTGTTTTCGGATCGCTTAAAGGCATAGATTCGATTTTAGTTGCCATCAGAGATTATCCAGGTTGATACGTGCTGTAAATATTGCCATTTTGCAGGAGGGACCTTTGACCGAGTATTTGCAGCGTTAATTCGAAAGGCGAGCGAACGGGAGCTTATCTTTATTCCCTTTCGTAGTTGAGAAGGATTTTATCCGCCAGGTTGCGTTATGTGTCACTGGCATCGGATACATATATGACTTTAATTTAGGTAAGTATTCTCTAAGATGTTTGACATATTTCGTCGGAAGATCTGCCCAGGTTGGAATTCTAAGAATATCCTCATTTCCTGAGATTAGAAATCTAACTAAAGGATTATTTTATAGGCAGAGACCATCCGTTCATTTTCATCATGAATTCAAGAAAAATGGTTTTAGAAATATCATTATTATTATTGTGAGTGAGTGAACCTGCCGATAACGAAATATGGGTCGAGTAGGGAGGTCGCCTGGTAGAGTGATGTACGGTGAGAACTTCGTGGGCCCCGTGGCCTTTACGGTAGCCGTGATGGTCTATCAGACACCCTGAAAAATCTTACGTGATAAATGATACTGGCAAGTGACGTTAATGCTGATTAATGGTTATTTCCAGTTCATGTATAAATTATGACAATTTAACACGCTATTTACTTTTCATTTTCTATTTACGATAATTTTATGTAATTTTATGATATTGTGTAATTGTGTATGTAAGGTTTCTTGGGAATTGTTTGAATTATTATTATTATTTCTTTAACAGATTTAGGAGGCACCAATTACACCCGTTTTAATAATTATCACTGACACAAAGGACGAACACACACGACCATTCCCTACCCATAGAATACACGTGGTGTTTGTAGTGGTTGTTTATTATTTTGTAAGTAGTAAAGTAGCCGTTTAAATTGTAGATTAGAGTTGTTTGTAAACTATTGTAGTTTATGGACGGGTAGCTACATACTAATTTTCTGTAATTGTATATGTAGAACTATGCAGTATTGTTTGTATTAATTATCCAATGTAATGTAGGCTAACGTCGCCGACTGACGTAGCGTTGGACTGGGGCGGTATTGTTAAATAAATAAAAAACTAAACTACAGTTAGGCTGTATGCCTCGTGGCAGACTTGTTGTTACATAATTACTTAATATTTACACTATAAATACACGATACAAACAAAATATACCCTCACTACGTATTAATTATGTACCTACATATACGGAAATGTTAAATATACTACAAATAAGTATCACAAAAATAAGAATACATGAAATGTAGTCTACTTTTTCTGGATTTTTTAGGGTTCATAACTATAATGAATAACATGGACTTATTCAAGTTATCAGGATAAATATACATTAACAGCCCTAGAAAGTAATGTTCGGTTAGAATCAGTTGATTCAAGGTTAGGCGAAGATTATTTTCAACCACGGTTGGCAAATACAACTAATTAATTTGTGTAGCTTCCAAAATGATTCATCTCAATGTATGCGATCTCAGTTTACGTAGATGTAATTAAATGTTTATGTAACGAAAATAATTTATTTTTCATCTGCGGATTGGCGGAGTCAATAATGCCTGTTATTAATTACAGAAAAAAATTACAATGCAACTATTTCTTTATTATGTTAACAACATTTCATTATTTTTACCTTATTTATCAGTGATATTTAGATAGAATGAGAGGGTTTGTTCTTTTAAAAGTTCGCTGATAGATTGAACAGCTTTACAGCGAAAATATGGTATTTATACTCTATTTATTTATACTATATTTACTTGAAATCGTTGCAAACGTGCTAAAATATAAATTTTCTAATCTGCGGTAGAAAATTCCACATTTTCCCGAAGATAAAGGTATGATACCAAATAAATCAACACATTTATTATTCTCACCATCTGTTTATTCATGTTCGAAAGTTTGTTTTAAGTTCACAGTACTTCGCAAGGTTAAGGGTCAGTCCAAAGGAATTCGTTTTTATAGATCATCGTACTATGAATACCTTACAGGTATTAATAATGGGGACAAACATTTTCATGCAATTTTCCTCCACTGAATTCCCTTCATGCAATTTACTTCCACTGCAGATTAAATTTGGCGACATTTTTCGCTAGCGAGCTAGCTAGCTAGCGAGCATCATCTATTCTGCTGTGGAATTCTGATGAAGGAGTTTTATTTCCAATAATATTGTATTGCACGACGTAACGCCTTCGCTTATTGAGTTTATCTTGTAAATCTTTTGAATAAATTTCCATCCCATACTTGATTGACAATATCGATGTCATGTATAGGATATAATTTCATTGTATTCGTAAGTATTCATATTAAATGTAAGAGGGGACTTGTTAGTCACAATCTCGCCCGTACTTAATTCGTTTCTGTCCTATTCTATATGAAGTAAGATTTGATGATATTCCGGCAGATTATATTGCGAAATATTTCTAGGGTTATCAGCCGATTTAAAGTATTGGTAAATACCGACATTTCGGTTACTATCATCAGGGTATGACGATGGTAACCAAAAAGTCGGTATTTACCAATTCTTTAAATCGGCTGATAAGCCATGAAGGCTTTCACGACATATCATTATATGTTTCTCCATCAAAAATTATCCATTTTTCATTATATGAAATGTGTAAAGTAGATTGTTTTAGGATTGCCGTGAAGTAGGTTAAAACCGGTTTCCTTTATTTTGTGTATTTCAGATTATCCGTTTTACTGTCACACAGTCATAACAGTGCTATAATAAATTTGCGTACGAAACAATATTTTTGACTAAGTCAAGGCCTCGGTGCAGAAACCAGTGAGATACTGTAGTTCGCGTGCTGAAAAATCAAAATCCGCATCAGCATTTCACATCGCAAAAGTAGCAATCTTTTAAAGGATTACCAGTCAACTAAGTTAGGTCATGCGAGCAACACTTCTGCCAACCACGGAAAGAATAATTTAAACATTAAACGCTTTCCTTATCCGACTCCGAACGATCCGTTCCGACATTAATCAAACGGAGTGAGAGTTTGGAAACGAACTCCGAACCGCAAGCATCGCACAGCCTTTTAACCGAAACGGGACTGGACTGGAAAAGTGTCCCAGCGCTCATGGATTCGGAGCGATTAACGCAAAAAATATAAAAAAGAAAACCGCAAACAACATATTAAGCGTATATTTACTCGAGTCGAAGAAAATCTACGAAAACTTTATTTTTTTCAGAAATCGACCGCGCGCACTTAGAATTAACGGAGAGAGAGAGTCATGCACTTAGCGAGATTATGGGCGCCGTGAGTCGATTATCGCGGATAAAGCTCAGAAGCGGATTTGCAGCGAGGGGAGGGAGGGGGTGGGGAGGGGGGAGGAAAAAAGAGGGGAGATGATGCGGACAGATACACGATCTCTTAAAGGCAGAAGAAAGTGTGGAGGGTGCAGAAGAGGACTGAAAAACAGTTTTTCTTTTCCAGGGAGAAGAAGGAATGGAGAAGGGAAAGGGAATATGCCCTTAAAATGAAAAAATGGTTGGAATGAGATAAAGCATTAAGAAAGAGTGTGGGGTGAGAGCAGGAAGGGAATGAAAAGTGGTTGACAGACTGTCGTTTATGGCGTGTACGCACCCTCCATCATTCAGACAGCATGCATTGCCTTTTGTCAATATTTTTATTATTATCAAATGGAAATGGAATGAAATATCGTTACTTGTTATCGATAATAGCAATAGAGAGACATACGTTAACAGCCCTATATGCTTTGAAAGCCATTAACTATACATACCAGTGAATGGTATGTACGATACACGATACGCACAATGTAATACACGTATATTGTGGTAAATGAATAGCCAGTTATTAGTTAAGGAAATGGCTGATTTTTGGTAGTAGAAACTCTTACCTGAGGGGGGGTAGTGCACCTAATTTTCTTTAAAACAAGCTTAAATGTGAGCCTGAAGAAACGATCCAGTATTTAATTCATAAATACAACGTAAAAGAAATGAGTTCAGTAATAGAAAGAAAAAAGAAAATAGAAAATCTTAACCTTGAATGTCGAACACTTTGAATCATCAGGAAAAACGGACATGAAGCGTCCGACAGGACCGGGACCCGATTCAGGAATCTTTCGCATTCCGGGCGGATGCTATAACCAATTAAGCTATAAAGCCTGAAATTTCTATTATACAGTTTTGGGACACTTTGTAGGTAAGGGCGAAGTGGTTTCGTCCTACCACGCTGTATCTACCTCGGCCAACGTCCTCATTAAGGAACCGGCGATACAAATTGTTGAAAAGGAGATTATCCCTTAAGTATAACACAAGGAAAATGGTTGGAGGTGACTTAACACGGGAAGGCATGCACCTAAGATAATCCCACAAAGAAACGGACACGAAAAAAATCTTACGGGACCAGGATTGTCAGACTTATTTCATGTCGGTAGGAATAAAAAAACACTGCGTAAAAATTCCACTGTGGGTTTCCACAATATATATTGTTTGTTTTTTATTCCTACCTTATGAAGTCCCATATAACGACAGCTTCTATCAGTGATTTTATTTTATGACGGATTTCACATTGGATGTTACCTATGATCACGCCTTTGCTTGCGAATTCTCCGTGACTCTTTTCTTTATGTTAATTCTTGTTTACATTAAATGTGCCAAATATACAGGAAGCCGCTATAAGTTGGGGTTTTACCAATAAGTCGGTTGTGTTATAGTATACATTACATCCTATGCTTAGATCGTTATCATCGAGAATGAATATGACGTAGAGGGTCTTTAAAATGTTTGTTGATAGATTCATGGTAAAATGACGTTTTTATATATATGAAGACAAATGAGATAGCTTAACATTAGCCAAGGATACATATGAGGAATCTGGGAAAAATAATGAAATCGGATTCGTCATCAGATAAGGTGAATGTGAGGAAAACGATTATCGTGGTGAAAGTAAAGGCAAGCGCCTAGGAAAATTCCCAAGTAGAAACGGACATGAAAAAAGTCTGACCAGGACTCGAACCGAAGTCACCCAATAGCCGGTCGATCACTTTGTATGGCCGGTGCCTCAATGAGGACTCGTCTGTGATCGATACCACGAACTCACGAAATCACGCTCCCCAGCCTACAAAATCTCCCAAACGGCATGTTTACTCCTGGAAATATGGCTCCATGGCTGGAGCAACCAACCTCCAAATGGGAGACTGGGTCTCCCATTTCCGATATTTTCAGAATTTCTTCTGTGTGTTTCTCCTTGGGAAGGGGATTTTGCTTATAATACATAAAATGGCATTCGCCAGAGTACCTTAATTCTAATTTCTTATTAAATTTTAGAATTATACAAAGAATATTAATTACGTAAATGAAATAAAACATGCCTAAATCCAATAATTCACTTTGAAATTTCTGTTCGGGCTATCAAATTGGTAAAGAATAAACTTGCAACTTTTATAGCTGAGGCTGCTAGTTAGATTTTCCTGGATTCAACAAAAATAATGATAAATTTGTTTTCAATAAAACACTTTCTCCATGCATCATAAATTACAAGTCCTTAAGATAACTACAGACAGATGTTGCTGCATATTAGTCTAATCCCTGCAAGCATGGGAACACCTTTCTAACTAAATTACTCTCTACTAGAAGCCCTCAACACGATCGAAAACTAAAAAGATCCAATGTGTTTACTAAATCCCACAAGTATCCCCCACATTAAAATATAAGGGTAGCACACAATTAAATGAAAACATCCATTATTTGCAAGGAAAAACAGAAATAAAAGATTTGGACCGGATTGGGACGCGAACTCAGGACCCGCCAGTGTCCCTAATGGGCAAAGTTATTACCTTTTTCTAATCACCTTATTATAGTAAAATGTTTCTATGGAAATTAAATTTTATAGGAAAATATTCGCTATTCGGAAACATTTTTGATTATCCGCAAATGATATAGAGCTGTGATTCCCTATCGGTTTTACGCGTCCCACTGGTGGGATTTTCGAGTCTATTTGCTGAGACTCGGGAAGAGTGATCTATTTATATTTTATTCGTTTCAGCGATTTATTTTTAAAATATGTTAGTTTTATGCTAACAAATCCTCCGAGAATTTCTCTGTCATTCATTGGCAAACTACATGTAAGTAAATATTCAATCACGCAGTTAAAAAAACAGTTGTTCCGTCCCTTAGTGGGACTCAACTGTTTCGAGGAGGTAGAAAATGAGACTTGAGAATATAAAGGTTGGGAAACAGTGATATAGAGAATTGAAAAATGAATTCATATTGAATCGGCGCATTTTAATGGTAACTGTACTGTATGGAGTGGGGAATGATAGAACTCTGGGCCAAATATCTCCATTCTTTAACTTCTGAATAAGAGCTAATGCTAATGAGATGAAAGGACGTGGAGCAGCATATATATATATATCATCAATATAATCGTAATATAGATGTTACTATTTTATTCCGGCTAACACTGTATTGGATTACCTATCTCACCTTTAAAACGCACGCCAGAATTGCAAATGCGCAGTATGTACTGAGGGATTTTTGCAGGCGATGCCATTAGGTTCTCCTTTTATTTAAAGCCTCGCCAAAATCCAAAAAAAGTCACATGACTCGTTCCTTCCAGCCAGGGCTCCCAAACAGCATTGCGCCGAAATGATGCTGGAAAAACCGTAAGCTAATGGCAAAAGTAATGTCCTCTTCGACGAACCATTCATTCGAAGCGATTCGACTGCCCCCTTCCGATTGCAAGCACGCATTTCATTCGCAGCCCGTTCGTTCCCCATCTGCAGCTGCCACAGAAACTCTTTTCCGATACATTTTTGGGCTTTGATTGACTCGGATTCACTCTCCCGTTATCTCTTCCATCTTTCCACTCTTAATCCTCTCTCCCCCTCTACTCCATCCCTTTTCCTTAATCCATTTTTGCGATCATCATCTCTCCCACCTTCTGGAATATAAAACTCACCTCTTGGAGAAGGCAATCCACTGTTTCTCTCCCTACTCTTTTCTCTGTATCATCCATTTCGGCTGATTTCATAACCTCCTCCATTTCCATCTAACCTCTTCTACCTTATACCCGTCTATTTTCTCCCTCTCTTCTCTTTTTAAAGAATAGTTTGTCTGTATATATCTCTCTCCTCTCTTTTTTATATCCTCATTAACTTCTCTTTCGACCCTATATTATTTATCTATTCGTCTCTCATTCCTCTCTTTCGTTTCAACTTTTTTAACTCTCTTCTACTATTCCTACCCTGCTCTTCTTAAGAAAATTTCATTCCATATAAATTGTTGTTTTTTCTTTTTCTCTTTTATTTTAAATCAGATATAGTGAATTACCTTTGCACTTGTAAAACCTCATAACAATACCCTTGTCTTAAATAAAATTACATTCACCAACTTAAAAAGAAAACCCTTTCAGCCTTTTGGGAATTCGCTTCATACGTTTATGATCAAATATTTAAAAGAGTCTGTTTTATCTGTCATTGAATGTAACTATATAAGAATATGGCTTTAGGTGTATTTTTTATATAAAAGAAACAGTATTTCTGTTGTAAAACGAAAAGAGTAAATCATATAAAGTCTATGTATAATTACATTTCTCAGCCATATTTTCTTTCCCATCTTCATCCTTGAAATTATCATCACATTTCTTATCTCATTTCTTCTTTATTCCTCATTCCTTTCAGTAATCATACATCTTATCGAATCATTGCTCTGGAATTATTCTGTTTATATTTATTCTTGTTCCTCTCCTCTTCATCTCTTTGAGATTTTTCCCTTTTCCTTGTCTACTCTTCAAGATTTTTCATGTTCATTTCTTCCTCGAACGTTTCTCTATTATATTTTCTGATTTTGGTGCATGCACCCCCTACCACAGGTCGAAAGGCGGCTTGCAGGGTACTTACATAGACATAGACGAAAGAATTGTATGAAATATGACGATGCAGGAGGAGACTGCATTTCACTCTGATCTCTTTATTTCTCAATATCAATCAGTGCATCGTTTACTAAAACATCTTCATTTTGTTACATTTCTATCTAACATAAATCGGAAAGTAGCACGTGCACCCGTCCATAAGAGACGTTATAATTGCCTGAACTCTCATAGAAAAGAACATTGTTTTGATTCGGGATTTTGGTGTAAATCCGTTGCGACGACGGCGGATGAATTCAGTTGCTGCCGGAAAGCTTTTGTTCGTGGATCCTAACTCGGGGTTTTATCCGTGGTTATCTGCTAGCACATTTAACTTAAACTTTATATTGGAGATCGCGGGTTAGGGGAATGCATCTGGCTCGGATTAAGGGTGAGTGTTTAGGTCAAGATTTATTCATTCTGTACAGCTTTTGGGCGGCGGTATTTACAGATTGTTGTTTTAAGGTCATGATCCCAGATTGTGGAAAAGTATTTCGGATATCTTTTAGCTATGAGTTGAATATTTTGGTTATTTTATTTAAGGTTCTAAAGAGGGGGGCGCTATATTTTATTGTGTATATCTCGGAAGTGCTGGTGTGATTTGGAACGTTCAAAATCCCTGCAATTGGTTTACTTTCGAACCTACACAGCCTTTGTAGGTAGGATTTGTACGTGTAAAGCCAGGTGGGTAATGCACGAGTGAGCATAGTTCTGATTATGGATAGATATGTTAGGAGTTTAGTGTTTATGGTGGTCTGACATCTGTTAAATGTAAATCCGTTACGTATTCCTTAATATCTCCATGTATATGCGTTGCTGGTGCAGACAAACAAGATTCTTCAATAATGATGGAATGCATACGGGAGATATTAAGGCGTTTAGTTTTAATCAGATCGACGACAGTACGGAGCGATGCCGCGCGAGGGAACGCAAGCCCTCGGAATCTATTCATTACTCCTACACAGAATTTCATATCCTTCCGAATTGATCTTCTCGTCTCCCCAAGGAAACCCTATCCGATTCTCGTTCCCCCGTATCACCCACTCTCTCCCCTTCGGTATACCTTCCGAACAAATAGAACGAATTCCAAGGGATAAATTTTTCCATATCAAAAGATTCAATATACATCCGCTCAAGTCGGACAAAATATGGAGAAAAGCGCCGAAGCGAAAAAATATATGTTTCATTCGCGTGTTTTATGGAAGGAAGGTTATTCCCTTCCCCGCACGCATAATGATTATTTTCTTGCCGAGCAATTTCATATCCACGCTCAGTTCGCTTCTTAAATCTCTTCCGTGAAAAGGTTTTGAATTCCACCGAACTGATATCTGTCAAAGTTCGAGCGGCCCGGAATCGTAACGAGTATTTTAAGAGTCCTAAAAAATAATGACCTGGAAAAAGGTTTTTATTCGGCCTTCCAACGGATTATATATCATGCACAGGTGTTCCTTTTGAATAAACACGTACTATTTCTATTTAATTAGTGCCGCTATGTTTGACATTTACTAAATACTTACACTCGTAGTAAATACTATGCTGTAATGGAAGTATGACTTTAATGATGTTGTTAATTGTAAATGTAGATGTAGATAAAAAGAGTCTTATGCATAATATGTACCATAAAATTAAAAAAACATAGTTTATTGATTATACTCACTTTATTTATTCATATATTTAATTATAAACTTCTTCTTCGAGTATTAGGCATTTATCTGCCTGGTACCAATCATATCCTAGGTCTTCCAACACTTCGTTTTCCGGTACATTTATGGTTTAGGACCTGTGAGGTTAATCTTTCTTTGTCCATTCTGTTTATGTGCTGTTTTCTTCTTCTTTCTTTTATTTTGTCATTTAGACTGAATCCTTTTTGGTCAGTTCTTATGTCTTCGTTTATTAGATGATCTGTTAATCTTTCTTTCTTTCTTTCACTTTCCTTAAGCATCTCATTTCTTCGAGTTGTATTCTACTTTTTTTTCCTTTGTTATTGTGCATGCTTCTCTTCCGTAAGTAAGTGTCGGTGTAGCTATGGTTTTATAAAATCTTAACTGCGTCTTTCTTTTTTATTTTTCAGTGTTCTTGCAATCGTTCCATTTATAGCGTTCATTATTAATAATCTTTATAATTTTATTTATTTAAAATCTTCTTTGATAGATAAGGTAATTTTTAGGTTACTGTTACCTTGGAAAAGTTTTTTGACGGAGCACAAATTTTGAAATTCATTTTAATGTTAGGGATTTTCGGTAGACAAAGATGGTGGGAATTAGAGTATAATAAAGTTTCTGATAAACATTATGTTCTCTCACCTTGTGATGTGTTGGATTTTCGTTGTTTTTCGTATTGAAGCTCTTTATGTTTTTCGTTGACTTTTCCTGAGTCTCAACTCAATTACTCAACTTCTCTCATTATTTCTACTCTTTAAACCTAACGTTCTCCAGCTCAGGAGCTGATTCCTTATTAATTAAGGATGCCAATGAGTATTTATACTGTTTCCGATACTCTTTAACACGTCAAGAGTCACCGATAACCGCCCAAAACGAGGAATATTTAACCATTGCCAAAATAATCCGTTGCTAAGTCGAATTCTATAATACATTTATCTGGGACTCGAACTCGGGTTTCTTTATCTTATGGGACTCAAATTCGGGACCGCTAAATACTCCGCCTTCGCGGCCGGACAATTGTATAATATTTTCCATAGTAAAAGATAAAAATTGTATGGTTTCATAAGTTAACTGCGAGGATTTTTTAAATAAAAAAAATAGATGCTCATCTCAGAGAAGTCTCTTATAGTAATATTCAAGTATCCTTCTCCCCGAAAGTTCTGGTAGTATCGGTGTGGCTTTTTAGCGCAGGAACGTGCGTCTGAACCAGAAGATGCAGCCTCCTGCAATCAAATTAATGCACGGAGATGTAGAGATCAAGGCAAATAGTGGAAGTAGTTCACTCGTTGAATATATACGGGGGAGGGGACGTTGAAGCTCCAGTTTTGGGGGGAATTTAGTTGAGGTACTTATTGGAGAACTCCACTGTCACGGGTAATTCAAACGGATAAGTTACGACTCGATGGTCCAAGTTGACGCCGCAGACTGGGAGGGAGGGGAAATATTACCGCGATGGTTGCAATAATCCGCATAATGAAGTAGGCGATTAGTTTCCCGCGGAGGACGGAGGTTTTCCACGATTGTATTCCTCGAGAAACTAGTCTTCCCCGGAGAAATCTTAGAGTGGCGACGTAATGCGGAGGAATTCCCACTCGAGAGAGTATAACTGCCTCGCGAAATGGCATTTCTAAGCCTAAATAGCGTCGTTCCGAGTCGTGGGAGATCCCGGGTAACGCGTAATGGATGACGTTAGTGCTCCACATGCATAAATTCGATAACGTGGCTCCCTAGCAGGGTGCCTAAGGGTTGACAACTGCGGGACAAACTAGTGCTGAGTTAATGTCGTCAGCGGTGATTCACGGATATCGTGGAACGGCGGCGCTTTTTAAGTCGAGTAAGCGCAGATTTCGCTGGGCGGATCGTTAATTCTGATTGCGGTCGTGGAATGGCTGTTAAAGTTCGAGGTTTCCTTTTGTTAACTAAGTGGTTTAGGGCTGTTGAATCAGGTTAAAGTGTCAGCCGACTTTAAAACTTCTGGAGACGCGTGATTATTAAGAGGAATATTTTGGTTTATTTTCGTGGTTGAGGTGGGAAACTATGAGGATGAAACAATTTATCCTGCGTTTGTGCTCGATTGAGCTAATTATTTGCGTTTTCTCGGCATAACAGGGTTAAAAATTAAAAAAATAATACAGGAAACATTTTAAAACTATTTTAGTACTATGTCAACTCTTAAATCCCAACCTAAAGATTTCGTATGTGCGAGTAGGTCTCCCAGTATCAGATTAAATAATTACATTTTTGGAAAGACACTCAAAAATGATTCTTTTACCACCAGATTTTTTTATTTAGCAAAAAACACCACGCGACCGGTTTCGACGAATCATCGTCATTCTCTGTTCCTCTGGATGATTCACCGAAACCGATCGTGTGCTGTTTTTTGTTAAATAAAAAAACTTGTGGAAAATGTACCATTTTTGAGTCTTTCCATTATGATTTTCCACAATACCATGCCTGATTCTGCGAAAATTATATTTCTGTTTAAACTGATATTAAATTATTGATGTGTTGTTCTTTCAAAATTAATGTAAGGTTTAATCAGAATTTATTGCATATAAAATTCGATGTGTTAAAAAGAAATACCCGAAGATATGTATCCATTTATGACAATAGCTTTCCACTAGTCCTCCAGAAATCTGCCCCCCGATTGAGATCAATTGTCGATTCTGCTTTCTCCATCTATAGACTCGGTGAGAGATTTTCCGCGTTGTCTTTTCAATTGTCATGCAGAGGCCGCAGGGTGCCAGGTCGGACGAGTTTGAGAGATTAATATTCCTTTATTTTCAATCGATAAACACTTGACACGTTGCAGTAGACGTGTTTTTCGGAGCAATTTCAGGATGCAAATCTAATAATACTTATATTTTTGTGCCCCATTTCTATAGATTCGGGAACACTTATAGACTTCTGCAGTAACCGGAATCAAATCATTACCCCGAAGTGCTTGCTCAGACCATTTATGCCATCAATATCTTTCAAAATAGCACGGTGAACTTTGTCTGGTGCTTATACTTGTACCGTAACGAGATGACTGTTTTTTCGATGGATACGACTAACATATACCTTATTATATGTTAGTCTATAGCCTACTACAAGGATTAAAACCCGTAGGACACGGTACAAAACGAGTCTGAGTTCAATCAGGAGCTCAATTAGCATAAATTGTTACACATACAAATCCACATATATATATTTTAGGCCTATTAATGCGCTTTAATCGTTAGTTTGTTCTGAATCTGCCCCAATACTGTCTTTAATTTTATTTTTATTAAACTTTTTTTTTCATTTACTAAAGTATTTTTTAAATGTTTATGTTTGCATGTTTATTTTATTTGGATAGATTATGTTGTTATTTTCAATGACTCAGATTAACAATTTAACGCCTCTTTTTCCGCCATTAAAAAATCGGTTTGATGATGCTCATTATTCTTTATACCAATTGGCTAATATTCTTTGTAGTTTTGCACATGTTTTTTAAACATCCTCCTTGTCAGTGTCTCCCCTGTTTTGAATTTATCTTCTTTGGTTATTTATGTGGCTTATTGTTATCAATTTCAGTCCGTGGGAGGATTTTCGTAACGATTTAGTCGCATATTTATCAACTTGAGGGTAGACCACCTACATGTGATTTATATGAAGACTTAGATGGTACATGTAACAGTCATTGTATATCGTGAATTTTTTACCTAAGTTTCCATATTTATTTTTTTCCCAAGCCCAGAGTAAGGTTTTTTTAAACCTATACGGGTATCTACGGGCAGTTCCTTCTTCATATTGCCTTTTCTCTAGCTTCAATTCCAGAAGCTAGTTCTTCAAGAATTTTTATGACTCTGGGTTTGATATCAGAAGAGACTAACTAGTCTGTATTGCGCCCTGAAAGAGAGTTATTATTATTATTATAATGAGATTTAACTTGAATGAGTTACATTGATAACTAGGTCAGAAATAAATTGGTACTTTATGAATTTAATGTAGAATATAAAGGAATAAACTCAAAGAAAATATATATATAGGGGAGGAGAAATTCCATGGTTTCCCATCTGATAAAAGATTTCACGATTAAATATCTGATGAAAAGAAAATTAGAGGGCACCAGAGTAGTGGAAGGAAACATTTTTAGCTATTAGATGTTGGTGAGATTAGGAAGGATCAAGCGAGTTATCAGCATCGCAAGGGAGGAGAAGAAAATACTGAACACATATTGGATACATTGACCCAAGCGTTATCTGTGAGATGAATCTATTGATAAGGCAGAATATCCTCGGTAATGAGGCCCTATTTATTTTTTCACTTAGATATGTAGAGCTATTTGAATCCTATCTGAGAATGAGCAATATTCAAATTTATCTTGTAACTTAAATTAGCTTCTTAATCAATTAATTACTTGTATATCCCTAATCTTAACCGTTTTATAGTTTTATGCAATGGCTCACTATGCATATTGCTAATATTATTGACCTTAAAGCAGCAAAACTGCGAGATGTGTTCACGTTCTAATGTCTCAAATTTATGTTGGAAAAGTAATCGTCCCTGAAACTTTAAAATTCTGTTACTTCTCTACGTCTTATCTTTGTCAAGACTCACTTTTCACCTCGCAGTTGTAATGATTTTATGGCTGCCGAGAATACTTCTTTATAGGTGTTTTTCCCACCTGAAAATCACTGGAAAATCGATGTGCGTTCAAGTTCTTAGGTCTCAAAAATTTTTATCAGCATTATTAATAAGTAAAAAGATTAATTTACTTTTAAAAGAGATGACCTGATGATTTTAGTCCGAAATCTGTTTCTGAATTTGTAGATGCAATGTAAATGCATACCGTTGTTATTTTGAATTGAATTATCGAATTGAAGAATTTGGCATTTTGCTCTTGGGACGAGAAAGAGCAGAGGTAGATATGATACAAGGAAAGGGAATAATTATTTTATTAAAACAAATTTGCCAAATCCTTGCACACAACCTCGACTACACTCCGGAATATGATGCACTCTATAGAGCTGCACATATCCTCTCACCACACTGTCTCATGTGTGACAAAATAGCCTAGACAAGTATGCACCTGTCTCTGGTCTCTTATGTTGTCGGTAACTAGGGACGGTCGGTATGTTAGGGACTCTTTCTTTCCGCGAACGATACGCGATAATAACAAAATAAGGAAATGGCGCGAGCATCCGGTGTTAACACCCCCTGCCACACGTTGAAAGGCGGCTTGTAGGGTATTGATGTAGATGTAGATTCTCTCAACTCATAGTTGGTTTGCTCTCAGCCGATAGGAGAGTAGTGCTTCCCACAATCCAGGCTAGATACATACAAGAATATTCGCATTAAGATAAGCTTTTTAGAAAAAACTTGACGTGTTAGAAGGAAAATAATTGCAGTTTTGGAATCAGTATGCCTATTTTAGTCTAAAACAGCTAAATAGTCCATCCAACAATCAGTTGAGAAAAGTTGTTCCCCCCAGTGTAATCTAAGCAATCAGTTTCGCGTTTTGTGTGCACGTTCTGATCGAATGTGACATGTAAATAGTTCATATAATTAGCTGAAACGTAGCAGATTTAAACTATCTTTTTCCCACTATATATGACTTTGATTTCCGCGGGGACCAAAGTTATTAATCACAGACATGAGGTCGAATTGGTAGGCAGTTCCTAGTCTGTATTCGTAGTCCCAAATTTTGATTAACTGAATGCTTTCCTGAAATCGGAGTATGATTTAGCTTGCGCCATGATTTGAGAAGGCCAGTAGTGAAACATTTAGAAGGTTGCGTGGATACTGGAATTGAAAAGTGTTTGTCTCTGGCGAATGAAAGAAACATTGGAAATCACAACATACCATGGCTGAACAGTTTAAATCATGGGCGTTATTTTTATTACCTCGATTGTAAGGAGTGGATGAACTGTTTCTGGATGAAAAACTGATTAACTTTTACATAGTAAATATTGTTTGATGTGAGCGTGTTGTAGCTAATTAGATTTCCTTTCGTCAGTTTCAAAATTATCGAATAAAGTAACTCTGTGTGCACACATACACACATACTATAAAATAACTCAAACTTAATATTACTCCGTAGACGAAGAAAAATATTTCTGGAGAAAACAATTTAATGATTTTATTGTTTTGTGCTATTAGTCTTTACTGTGATAAGTGACATTGTTATAAGTTGGATATTATTAATTTATTTGGAATGACGTTGCAATTTGGCCCTGGCCAATTTGGCCAGGTGGCAACGCTGAAGGGGAGTATAACAAAAAAAATAATTTTGATAAATATTGCCTGGCATTCGCCTTAACATACGAGAAAACCCCTGAAAAAAGAGCCCGCGATCGATGCACCACATATATTAGTTAGACATTAAAAATGGCTTAGTACAATAATTCATCGGTGGCACAACATATGTACATGGTACTTAATACATATAGTCAAATAGTAGATGAGACATAAAATTTAAAAAAATATAAAAAACAGACAATGCTGAATAGGCCTTGAGATCACATAATAAAAACTACCTGAATCTAGATTTAATTTTAAATTTAAAGATTTGATCTTTTTGGCATTGGAATGAGAACTTCTCCAGGTAAAGCGTTCGATTCTCTAATGCCCCTATAAACGAATAAGTATTTCGCTATATTCGTTTTCTGCTCACTCTCCTTATTTTTAAATTACGATTGCCGAGTCCAACATAGCATAATATGATAGTATCCAGGATACGAGGAAATATTTTCAGGAAAAAATCAAGGTAAAGATGAAATATTTCTTCTAGTAGACGGAGATATTCGTTTAACTGAAACCTTCTCAATTTTATTTTCTAGCGAATGGTATTCAACCTACCAACGCCATTTTAGCTAGTAACCGTTTCCAGTCATGGACTTACTCCTACTCAATCATTCATCTTTTCCACACATTTCGTTTCCAGATCATCCCAATATTCTCGGTGGGTAATCGATCATGGATGAGTTCTGCTTCAAACGACACATAGCAATCAATTTCCGGCAATTCTCGGGAGGAAGACCTTTTTCCCGTTTAAATATGGAAATGGAGCTTTCGAAAGGAGCTGATTCGGTGCATCTGGCTCTTGTGAAAACCTGTGCGGAATAGACAATAGAGAAAGCATTTATTTTCCTGTGAAGCGAGTTTCCGTGGATTATGGAATGTAAATATTTAACTGGGGTATTAATTTTGCCGAATCTAATTCAACTTTTATGAGCCTGGTCGTATTTGATATCGCTCTCTGAAATTAGGCTGAGCTTGTTAGTGAGCAAGGCAACTGTATTCTCGGCAGTAAGTGAGAAAATATTTATTTATAATTTTTATAGAAAAGATCTGATTTACTGTATGAACTCAATGAATGGCGTCTTTCCCAGTTGTATCGAAGAACTCGAAAGGATCCATTAAAATTTTATATTCCATTTTAAAGAAGTTATTTGCACTGTGTATCGATGTATGATATCGTATGTTTAAAGGAAGTATTGTCTATAAATGCATGGTTGATAGACGCGACAAAAGAATCTTAGAAGAGTCTAGTTAAGAAAATTATATCAATCTTTCCAATCTTACAAGCTTCTTGGAAAGTTTTGTATAGTCAAGAAGATTAGCATTTGACGAAAATAGGGCCATATTAGAAGGAACCTTTAGTAGACTGGGCTTCAGATGATAGTTTCAGTATAATTCTTTGCATTATTCGTTCTAGTTTTTTTTGTATTCGGCCTACTTCCGTACAGTTCTCAAAATTTGAATATTCCGAGACGGCAAGGAGTACATTAACGATTAAATTTTTCTTCCTTCTTGACTCAAGTATGCTTCGTCTCCCTTCCTCCCTTATTATGAGGCTTCTTCAATTAAGTCTCAATTGTCTCCTATAAAGGACAAATAAGAATAATTCGGAACTGTTATATAGAAGAAGTTTTACCAAAAGGTCAAGGATATGTTTTAACCGAATTAATGTTTTATTAATCAACGGAGTTATTAATAATCAATGTCTCGTGCTCAGTCGAGATCCAGAATGAATGTAAAAAATATAACCAGTTGGATATTATTCATTGGACTAATAGGTCTCTTCCTTGACTGAAGAGCTGATTATTTCATGAGATGAGTTTACTTTAAACTTAGAATTATTTCTTTGGCGAAATGACTTGATTTACTGCTAAAGGTCATAAAGATTGCTCAGACTCATTCCCATTAAGTGAAATAGTTATTGTTTGATTTTTCATTAGGTTAAGTGATTCGTAATCTTCTCTTAACAGTATCATCAATTAATTTAAGAGATTATCAATTTATTTACGATTTATTCGACTAATATCGGGGTTCCCGATAGCCAAGTGGGCAACGCGTTTGACTTCAGTGAAAGCGGTCCCGGGTTCGATTCCTGGTGGGGGCCTACGTGCGAAATGACCTAAGCTGTCGAAGCACTTTTATCAATACTACTACTACTTCGACTAATATCGATAGAATACGTCCATACTCCTACGAAATGAGTAATAATTAAATAAAGAAGTAAATTATGACGTTTGTTTACTTCAAAGAGTCTCAAAGACTACGACAATTTCAGTGTCTACAGAAAAGGAAGACGCGTTATGGGAATTGTTAGTGCTTAACTGTGAACTGGGAAGCCCTTCTTTCTAACGTACCTGAGTTATTTTTATGCGTTGATTAGTCAAATTTACACATACATATTCGTAATATATATATGGAAATGTATTATAAAATTATGTAATATTACTCCACCATAAAGTTTCATATTTTTGTTTTCACTTTTCAAAGTTGCTATTAACTAATATTTTCTTAAAATTTAGTTGAGTTATCAGTAGGTTTTGTACTATTCTTCGCCTCCTTCAGCGAGTTTTCCTGCGTTGGGATTTTTTTCCATAGTTATTATACCCATAAAGAAGTTTACTTCTTTGCACTTTTTGATAGCGATCTTTCCCGTTTTAAATCATCAAATACGAGAGGGTTATTTGTAAGATGAGACTGATGAGTATCATATAATGCAGATATTGGGCCGTTAGTTGGTGGTAGGACATCATCAAGGAAATGATTTAGCGGTGTCCACTCCTTACAACATACTTTATCGCAAATCGACCGGTTTTGACAATTTCATTAGTGTAGTGTTGAAGAGTGAGTGGCATAGGTGCGTCTCTTCGATAGTTTGTTTACAGAATGTAGTGTAATGAATTATTTTCTGCTAATAGTTTTGAAAGGCTAACGAAATCTGCTAAATGGTCATTTAATTGAATAACCCAAGTAAAATCAATCGAAAAAGACCTGCTGTGCGGGAATCTATGATGAGAATTTTAAAAAAAGATTCACTATTTTTTATATTTTCCATTAAAAAGTCATGCACAAACGTGAATAATTTTTAATTTTAACTGCGAATAACATATATAATAATGCATTTTCTCAGATCATAATTATATGATTTGGTAAGGTTAGGTCTATTCTTTCAGTATGGGTTCCAAAATAAGTATCCTCTGCAGTGAGGTTAATTATCATAGGTTCATAAGTGTAGTTAGTGTTGTAGTAGTATAGGTTTATGGCTCCCGGATAGCCAAGAAGGCAAAGCGTTCGACTTCAGTAAAAGCTGTCCCGGGTTCGATTCCCGGTGGGAGCCTACGTGCGAAATGACCTCAGATGTCGAAGCACTTTTAACTATACTACTACTATTACTACTACTACTAGTATATTATATTATCCTATACTACTACTACTACTAGTAGTAGTAGTATAGGATAATAAGTGTAGCTAGCTACACTTAAAGAAAATTCAGATCTTTAGTTAGGCGAAGGAGATGAGGCGTTGGGATGCTGCATTGAGATCGTTTAGGGTAATCCTATCACAAGAGCTGAAAATTGGGCTGTTTGAGGCAATCCTAGGGAGTAACTCGGGGAAGACGATCTCTTGATGGACTTTCTACACCATTGTGCTTAGGATCAGATGGTCATTAAAGGAATTCCCTCCCAGAGACACTCGAAATGGACGAAAAATAATACGTCAACTGTTTGCTGCGAAGGGGAAGAGCTCTTGGGTGGTAACAAAAGGGCGCAGGTCGTTTGGATAAGGCACGGCGGACGTGGTGTTGAAAGGGAGGTCGAGAGAGTAATAGGGGAGGATAAGGACACGGATAAAGGGGGTAAAGAGAGAGGAACTGAATGGAGGGTGCGCCATGATAGAGATGCTGTATCGAGAGTTGGAACTGCCGATCATGTTCCTTTGCAGGTAGATTCGAAGAAATGAATAAGAAGTCGTAGAAGAAGGGCGTGGAAGATTTTTCAGCGCTAGCAGAAACGTTTTTTTGAGAAATTTCCTCGAAGACAATAAATGATGGGGAAATAGTAAATGTCCCCATTTTTGGTAGGGGTAATGTTAACAAATATAAAACTATTGACCGATCTTCCAAGAAATGCTCCTTTCCGTATGGAGTTTCGTGGAACAAAGTATGCGTTATTATATCCTTTTTGAAGAGATACATTTGAATATCTCGAATTACTTGCAGCTGAGGCGCGGAAGGAAATAAAGAATAGAAATGATATGACGCAATAGCGATCAGAAAATTTACCAAAATGGTGACTTGGGAAGGAATAATTGCTAACATTTCAGGAAGTACTTTGAATTGCAGTTTCTATTGAAATTCATACATTTTTATTGACAAAAAATTCCTTCGTTTCTCTGCTTACGCAAGAAACATGATTAAGAGGCAAACTAATATGCATATGAGTGGTAATTAATGATATTAGTACATTATTTCATCGTTTCAATTATAAATAAAAATATAGCAGAGAACAACACCCAATGTGTACCTTTTCAAATTTATATGATGGTTTGAGAGCAAAGGTTCAGGTATAATGGAATATATGTACAGTGAATTACTAAAAAAAATAACTGGCATACGAACGTCACAATGTACCCAATGTAAAAATGTTATCCACCATTATTCCATAACCATAAGCTTCCATCCTAAAGTGCATCTGCCAATAAAATTGTAAGAAAAGGAAGAAATAAAATTTAATTAAACATTCCTTACATACTTCCACAAGTTATATTAATTTTTTATATCTCCTATGGAAATAATTTAAGTGTAAATTTCATTTATACCCTCTTCTATTATGCACTTCCAGTTAAGCCTTCCACAATTTATCCCACTAGAACAGTTCTTGGGAAAATATTTGGTAAAAATTATTCTACTTTTATGTAAACGTATGTAAGGATATCTATTAATGCCTTCTGGGATTTAAAAACAAAAAATAGGAAATGAAAATAATCTAACTCAAATATTATTGATGTTCCACAAAATACAGTCAATTCATACTGACCTCGTAATCTAAAGTTGTTGCAGCATAATTTTTGATCTCAATCTACAACTTGGTTTCCTTACCCAAAATACCTGAAGATGTTTTAAATCTCCGGAAAGTGAGATAAAAGACACAGAAGACCAAGCTATAGGAGATGGTACATACATATATTACGTAGTGAAAATAGAAAAGTAATGCAAGAAAACTTGTGCATACATCGAACATTTTTTTAGTCTAAAAATCCGAATTGCTGAGGACTGCAAAATATTCATTCGTTAATTCATTTACATTCATTACTTATAGCTGTTGTTGGTCGCAGAAGGGAGAAAATTATTCCAATAGTTTGATGCTAGATGAAATTTATAATTAAAACATTCCCAAGGAGAAATGGACATGAAAAAATTCTTAACAGGACCGGTACTCGAACCCATATCTTCCACTTTCCGGGTGACTGCTCTAGCTAATTGAGGCATCGTGCCATAACAAATTCCGTTCGGGAGACTTTATCGGAAAGGGCGAGTGACTAAGCAGCATCGTCCATACCGTCCCGAATTAGAATTTTCGGAATGCCTTTATCGATATAATAAGCAAGTAATTTAAGGAGGTTATACACGTTGACTCCTGATACTGAATTCATTTACAATTAACTCTGGAAATTATTTATGATTGATGAAAGACCAAAGATTTAAACTTTAGGAATTATAAATTAACGGATAACGGAGTACGACGGATTGTCGTATGGTCTCTGACGTCCATACTAACTTTCGAAATGTTTGCAATATTTCTGTTCATTCTATATCTCAACTTTCACTCACCATTTCTCTTGAATATATGAACAAAACTGGTGCTAGGATGAACGCTGCTCACTGGAAGACCAAAATTGACACCAAACACTATTGTGCGGATAAGAAATGCACATTGAAAGAAAAAATCGGCGCATATGACCTGTATATGACATCTATGTCGGCATTGGGTTATCTGAAAAAAAAGGAATACTTGATTTTCCTTTAGCTCTAAACCAAATTTTTTGATATATCGTATTTTACTCTATCGGTATATCTGGCGAACAGTAGCACGTCGAATCGATGAGGGGCATCCATCAATGATATTCTGGATAAGCAATGAAAAACGCATGGTTAACTTGCTTGGAATCAGACGCAGAAATGAAAAAGAAAAATAAATTATATTCTGGTTTTGATAAGTAAGCGGAAAGATTGTATGTTCATTAATTAAAATATTAAACTATTGCTCTCTTAATGAAAGCATTTCTCTTTTAATTTTTTAAAATTTTTATGATGGAATCAAAATCTTGTTTGATTAAAAGGCTCAAGAAAAAGATTTGAACGCAATTTTTAAGGAATATTATATTATTTTTATACGCCAACGAATACGCAGCAAAAAATCATAATCATAGTAATAATAATAAAATGTCTTCATTGAAGGTTGATATTGAAACTTCTTACATCTAACTCTTTGTCATTGTGTATTTAAAAGCAACAAAAGAAAGGAGATATTATGTGGGTTAAAAAAAACCTGTCTGAACATAAGAAATAATAAAACCCTGCAGCAAAAGGCTCATGAGAAGTGGGCGTGAAAATCCTACTGAGAATAGCAACAAAAATTTAATAAAAAGATGGGAAAATAAGAAAAAGGAAAATACCGGCAACAAGACTGAAAAAAGTGCACATTCATACAAAAAATGAGCGATGTTAATAAAATAAAACCGAGAGTATAAATTTATATTATACTTAATATATTTCATATAATTTACCGCTGAGTTATGTCGCATTTACTCAAGGAATACTTTCACTGACTTCAATCCTCCTCAATTACTCGAGCTATGAACGAATCAAAGTTTCATACTTTATTTTCTAAGATGTATATTTATAAACTTAAACGAATTTCTATTAACGTTTTTCAATATTCTCCGTGATATTTGCTCCCACGGTGACAAACATGTAGTGCCGCCCGTGTGGAATTGATTAAGCATCCTCCAAAAGTCATCGACGGGCGACTCGCTGACTAATACCTCCGAGAAATCATCCACGACTTTCCTTTGTTTCGATAAACCGAAACGTATTCCCGCGACAAACGAAAGCAGATGCTATTGAAATTTCAAGCCCAGGAGCACGCGAGTATCGGTGGGCTCGTCGATTTTTTCGGCCCTATTTAGTCCGTGAGCGCATTCTGCTCGACTCCATCGGCCGCGTGCTTTATGCCCTCACGATCACCGAGAGCAGATGCTAAGGAATCATCCAATGGAAGGGCTTAATTTGGGTCACGTGGGAAGAAATGGCGCAGTCAGCCTCCGCTCTTTGCGAGGGTTTCTAATTACCATCGGTTTCGAGTGTTGGATGCGGAGGGAGTCTCGGGGGAGGGTTTTGAAGGATAGCGCACGCCCCTGGAAGAGAGAAGGGATTTCATTCACTGCTCGTCAAGTGGCTCCCTCTTACATCCGCTAACGAGGCCTGGGCTACATCGGCGTAATGCAATATGTGCCGATGATTAACCGCTCCGAGAAAGATACGGGTCACTCGGAATAACTCCTTTCATTTGTTTTTCGACGAGACGAATCGCTCGTTGCGATGGGCGACCTTGGAATGGAACGACGCTCTCCGTGGATAGGAAACTTCATTCCAATACATTGGCGTCCGTTTACGTTCTGGAGTGTAATTTCTCATGTCTCATTGCTCGAGAGGACTTCGCTTCGGTCGTAGGTGGAGGCACGTGAGATGTCGTAAACTTTTGGAATGGTGCATGAATACTTACATGCGCTCTAACGTCTTAATTGGGCGAATTGGGACTCAAATGTTTCATCTACCGTTTGACCTATTGTCAGAAATTCATATTTACATGTGCATTAATCTTACGCAGGTCGCAATGCGATCTCCGAGATACAGAACACTTTTTTGTGGTGCTACTATGTTATAATTTATCAGACAGAATTCGAAATGTCCCTACTTTTCGTTACCCAGAGGCCAATTTATTTATCTACAATCCAGCAGCCAGCAGGAGTTAGCATTTTCAGTCTATGGTATCTGTTAGAAATGTTACGATCGCAGATGCGAGAATTTGAAAGTTGAATATTTCTTCGAAAATTGATCGATTCATTTTGCATTGGTTCAGATCATTTTAATTTATAGTAGCCTAGCAACATTTGAACTATTCGTTGATAATTCCTTCTCAGATAGTTAATTACCATGGATTTTATGAGATAATCTACGAGATAAATTGCGATGTTTTAGGTACTGCAAAGAAATTTAAAAAGTCTCACATAAAGAAACTCCTTTAGGAATAAATAATGATTATGAGAATATAATATGAAAGAAAGATGTAACAAATGGAGGCATGATGTAAAGAATGACTAAATAGTACATACATACGTATACATAACGGAAAACCTATCCTCGAGATACATTACAATCAGCAATGATTGCAGAGGTATTTCACCAGTTTCCTAAGGCATTAATATTAGCAAATTTATTAATTCCTGAAGAAAATAGGCTGATTAAGATTAAAAATTATTAAACAGAGAAATAGAGAACGATTTCTGTGAAGTAAGAAAACGTCACACCGTACAAGCACGAAAAATATCTGCACTGCAGGAAAAAATTCAAAAACCGGAAGTTGGTGTGAAAAATTTGCGAAAGGTACAGGAAAGAAAATAAAAAAAGAGAAATAGTTTACAGCACAAAAGATTATATAAGAATAAAATATACCAACATAAACTGTGCCAAATCTCGACGTTAATTGTCTTGAGAGTAGAAAATAGTGTAACGTATATGACAGTTTATTGAATAGAAAAGTTTTTGTGTGACAGTTTTCAGAAAAGATAGTGAACCACAACTAAGAAATGTCTTTATTTTGCCTCTATTGAGGAAAAGAAGTGTTCTTTTCCATATAAACCAACGTCAATGGCAAAATGTTAAAAAAAATATTCAAAAATCTAAGCTAGAAAGAGGTAGATTAATAAGAGCTAGATTTTCAGAGTACAAATCAAATTCAGCTACGATTAGTAAAATGAACTCCCAGCCCAGTTTTAACGGGCGTAAAATGTCTCCGTAAGCCTACAGAAAGTTACAGCTTTCGTATATGGTGTAAAACATCAACACCTAAGCGAACAATGATAACCTCAGAAGTAAAGAAGTAAATAAAAATGTATTTAATATCTATAGATACGTACAAATGCGTAAGAGTTTTAAACGTATAGTATACTTTTTTGATGGGAAGACGTGTTTCTGAGAATGAATAACGAAGTTTATTACGTGAATAATACAGGGTACCTCAAATTCTCTTTGAGGAGCCACATGAAATAGTTATCTAGCATTGTGAAAATCGCTTCGGATTCACATTAGGGAAATTTCGGAATTCTGTTCTTAAAACATTGTTCAACTAAGGCTAGGAAAAAGTGTCCAATCGCAACGTAGATATATATATATATA